>BHFT01058422.1:0-60301 GCA_004320025.1 Laticauda laticaudata
CTAATCTGTAAGGAAGCAGGAAGGAAACATTCTGTGTGTTGCATTATAGAAACTGCCTCCTCCATTAAACCCTTATTACTTCTTGGCAGCGACTAGATTTCCTTACCTCTGAACTTCTCTGAGAGTTTTTTCCCCCTCCTTTGCTGGTAATTTGTTGTGTGGAGTTACCCTTCAAAGTTACAATGGCTCTGAAAGTGACTTATGACTATTTTTCACACTTATGACTTTGTTGCGCATCCCCACAGTCACAGGAGGCTAGGCGAGGAGATGTGTGCATTGATGTTGAATGGCCACATTCCAGCCAATTTATATGGACCACCTGTGTCAAAAACTGTGTCACATAGAAACCCCCAACTAAGCCCGATGCCCAATAAACCAAGTAGTTAAAAAAATTTGAATCCCACCCCCTGATTTTATAGATATAATTGGAAAGGAAAGGGAAAGGGGGAAGGGAGCAGGAAAGGAAAGGAAAGGAAAGGAAAGGAAAGGAAAGGAAAGGAAAGGAAAGGGGAAAAAGAAAGAAAGGAGGAAGAGAAAGGAAAAGGAAGAAAATGTGAATGTATTTTCTTTTATGGCTGTGGGTAGAACAAAAACCAATGAGTAACATGAACCAAAGACAACAAATTCTTCCAGTGACAGCTGTCAAACAGGAGAACAGCCTGCCTTGGAAGTTGTATTTGCACCTCAACCTTTCCAAATAAAGATTCAACTTATTTATTTGGAGTGATTGAAGAATTTTCTCCTCAATGGTAAGCTGGAATTAAAGACTTTCAAGGCTGGACTGATTTCCTTCCTTCCTTCCTTCCTTCCTTCCTTCCTTCCTTCCTTCCTTCCTTCCTTCCTTCCTTCCTTCCCTCCCTCCCTCTCTCCCTCCTTCCCTCTCTCCCTCCCTTGTAACCCACCTTTAATGTTTCTGTAAATAACTCAAGTTAGTGAGCATATTCAACACACCTTCTTCCTCCTATTTTCCCCACAGCAACAACACTGTGAAGTGGTTTCTGCTGTGAGAGTGTCTGTCCCAAAGTCACCCAGCTGGCTTTCATGGCTAAGGTGGAACTAGAACTCATGGTCCCCCCATTTCTAACTTGGTGTCTTAAGCATTAGACTTAACAAGCCTTCCCTCCCTTCCTTGAAGGTTTGATCACTGAACAATTGTCAGACAATTTGAAATATGGAGATAAATTGACACTGGAAAAGATTACAGAAATGTGAATTCTATAGTTTTATAAGAACAGAAACGATAGAAAACACAGTAGCAATCAAGAGATTGGAAAAATATTGGTTTCTATTCACTGTCAGAACAGGTTGGGACTAAAGAATACAACTTAAAATGATTGCATTTATTCTTTATATATAGTAAGATAATTTTCAAGAATTTGTAACCCAGATTTCAGCGATACATGAGGAGGATCAGGTGTACAAGTTAGTTTTAGAAGACACCCATAATCACCTTGCTAACTCCTAAAGGACAATGAAAACATTGGGGGAATTGTAAGACACAGATATGAAAGTTGGACACAGATATAAAAGTTGGACTATCTAAAGATTTGAATGAAGAAAAATGGATGCCTTTGAACTAAAGTGTCAGAGAATTCTATTTTATAACAGTTTGGGCTGTGAGAGGAACAAATAATTTAACATGAGATGAAATAAAAGCAGCCTGCTCACTTGAAATGAAGCTAATGTTTAAATATTTTGAGCATCTTGATGCAGAGGTAAGAAGAGTAACTGGATAAAACACCAATGCTTAAAAAACTGAAGGTAATCTTAAAAAATAAAAGCATGGCAGAAGACAAGATATCTTGATATGGTCTAGGCCAGGGGTATCAAACTCAAGGCCCATGGGCTGAATCTGGTCCGTGAGGTACTTAGGCTGCCCTGGAAACAGCAGAAGACTACTTTTGCTGATAGAGGGTTGCAGGAGGCTGTCCCAGCTGCAAACGGAGCTTGGAAGCCCATTTCCGCTGGCAGAGCACTCAGACCATCACGAGTGACATCAAGCTGACCATGCCCACCCTGCCCCCCTGAGATCAAGCACAACCTTGATGTGGCCCTCAATGAAATCGAGTTTGACACCCCTGGCTGAGGACAAGTCAGCGTGACCAACTTGCTGCAGCCAATTCACTGCAACTGGTCCCAGCCAACTCACCACACCCAACTGGTCACAGCCAATTCACCATACCCAACATGCCATGGCCAATTTGCCACGGGGCAACTCCATGGCCAACTCGCTGCAGGACAATGTCGGCAGGGATGACTGGTATAACTACCAGTTCTGTCGCTCTGCGTTGTGAGTGCATGCATGCTTTGCGGGTGTCGTGTGAGTGTACTTTATGACCTGCTGAGCTGCTCAGACAGCTGAGCATCGCTGCGTGGAAGTGCGCAGCGGTTGGAAAAGTCCTTTTTTTCCTGATTTTTCAACAGCAGCTGTGTCGCACAAAGCAACTGTGGTTGAAAAAGCAGGAAATAAAGAGCCCGGGTGGGCAGGTGGGCCAAAACAACAGCAGACATAGAACCGTTTCTTTGTATGCTCTCTGTCTGCTACTCTTCAGAACTACCAATTCTACAGCGGTGGACAGAGCCTGTAGAATCTCATCCCTGAATGTCAGGCTCCAGGTGCTTTTTTGACCTGTTCCAGAGCCCAACACATTGGCAGGGTTATGAGAGGGATGCTGCTGACAGATTGCAGCCACCCAGGAGCTCAGGACTAGAAACTACAGTACCTGCTCTCAGAGCTGGCTTTTCACGGGTTTCCCATTCTTGCTACCGTTAATCCTGATTTCTCAAAATAAAGCTGAGATGTGGATGTATCTGCTTTGTGTGAGCAATTGATCAGGGGTTCAGAGGCAGATGAGAGACAACTTGCCGTGGGACAAGAATTATGCTGATATTGAAGAAATGGTGGGATAGAATCATAAGAATAAAAGATGCAAAAGGAAGGACAAAATGAAATGTGAATGACCAAAATGAATTGGCCGCAACAAGCTGGACACAGCAAGTTGTTCCATTCTGGTTTTTAGATCCTATCAAGGATGACATGAGCTTTACAAGAATTCAGAGAAACAGCTGCTGAAAAATAATCCTGGTGAAATGAAGTCCATCCAATGTTAAAGAATGAAAGGCCACACACTTGCCACTTCTAAGTGTATCAGAAGCAGAAGGAAACCAACATGTTATGCATTAATTCCCTAAGGCACCCAACATTTCTCCCTTGTGACAGTCAACATTTGCATGATTGTTCTTCCTCCATGGCAGGAATTCAGGTTCCCACAAGGACCCCATTATCTCTGTTTCTCTGAGAAAATTCTCTTTGACTTCTGAACATCGTGAGAAACAGCTGGTTGATAATTGCCTGTAATTGGCAGTGGTTGTTTTCTTATACCTAAAGGCAAAAAAAAATGGAACATTTTTGAAAATGTCTTGGCAATTGCTTCCAGTCTGATGCATTGAAATGCCCTACTTTTCCCAATTAGTGAAATTGGGGGAAAGAAGCATCTTGTTTATCCTTGGGAGTGGGTCAGATTATAATTGTAACTAATGCAAGTGAAAATAGGGACCAATAAATGAACTTCACATTTATTCTTATTGGCAGTCTGAACATAATGTGTTTCCCTCCCTCATCCTCCCCTCCCTCCCTCCTTCCCTCTCTCCCTCCTACCTTCTTTCTTTCTTTCCTTCCTTCCTTCCATCCTTCCTTCCTGCTTTCTTTTTCTGCCTTTCCCTCTTTCCTTCCCTCCTTCCTTCCTGCTTTCTTCCCTTCCTTCTTTCTTTCCTTGCTTCCTTCCATCCTTCCTTCCTTCCTTCTTTCCCTCTTTCCTTCCTTTCTTCTTTCCTCCCTCTCTTCCCTCCTTCTGAAAAAAAATTGACCCCACCTTCTTTGTGGCAGCCCCTCAAATACTAGAATACTGCCCTCATGTCCTCCCTGGGTGAGCCAAACCCAAATCCTGCCATCGTTCTTCATATCTTTCAGTCTCCAGGCCTTTAATTATTCTAGTTCCTCTTCTCTGCACTTTTCCCAAAGTCTCAACATCTTTTTTGTAATGTGGTAACCAAAACAAAAAGATGTGTAGCCCTTTGTTTCCTCTAAAGACAACATTTTAGACTAATTTCCAGAAGTTTCTGACTGAGGGGAATGAGTTTTCCACAAGGGATTTCTTAACTGGTGCTGAATTAGTCACAATGCCTTCTCTGGAGGACCACATTGAATATGGAACCATTGGGCTTATCTATTTAGACTAATTTATTTCTGTGGGAAAATAGAGCCTCTAACTTTTTGATCCTTCAAGAAATGCAACAAATGCAGCCTACGCTCCTTTGAGTCTCAGCGTATCCTCATTAATAGTACAGGACATTTTGTTTTGCAGCAGCAGAATTTTTAAAAGGGAGATCATTGCCACTCCTTCAGATGGATGTGGCTTGTCTAATTAGCAATATGTTTGTCACATTTCTATCTTGTTCCTCAATTGCTCAAGTGTTCATTGCCTCCCATTAAGAATGTATGGTCCATTACATGTATGATACCTGTAATGGGGTTGATTTTGAAGAAAGAAGAAAACTCACACACACTATTTTTTTCAATGTCTTGTCTTTTAAAAATAACTTGCAATGCACTGAAACCTCAAATGCAGACATTGGAAACAATAAATGATATCTTCTCAATTAGTCAATACCTTGTTTTATCTTCTCCTTCTTTCCTTCCTTCCTTCCTTCTTGCTTTCCTTCATTCCCTCCCTCCCTCCCTCCTTCCTTCCTTCCTTCCCTCCTTCCTTCCTTCCTTCCCTCTTTCCTTCCTTCCTTTATTCATCACATTTCTACATCATCCATCTCACCTAACTGACTCAGAATGATTTACAATAATAAATAAAAACTACAGTGAAATGTAGGGGGTGCGAACCATGCGATGGCTCAATGGTTAAAGATGTGAGCTTCTCAGTTTGGAATGCTAACAACCCAGGTTTGAGACCTGAGTGCCGTACAATGGGATGATCTCCCGTTAATTTGCCCCAGCTCCTGCCCACCTAGCAGTTTGAAAGCATGTAAATGGAAATAGATGAATAGGTATCACTTTGGTGGGAAGATAACAGCATTTTGTGCTCCTTGGCTTATAGTCATGCTGACCACATGACCACAGAAGTGTTTTTCGACAATGGTGGCTCCCTCAGTTAAGAAACAGAGATGAGCAATGCCCCCGAGAGTCAGACATGGCTGGACAAGGGAAACTTTTACCTTACAATGAAAAGTAAAAGTACAATAAAATAATAAAACAAATATTTCATATCTATATATGTACCTATATTTCAACCAGTATCTCTCTATCATCTCTCTTTTTTTCTCTGTCTTTATCTTTATCTATCTATCTATCTATTTCTGTATCTATATCCCTACATCTATTATAATCTATTTATCTCTATTTATATGACCTCTTCCTGCCTCTGTCTTTCTTTATCTCTCGATTATTATCTATTATCTATTGATATCTGTCTGTCTATCTATCATATCTTTGTTTATATCAATTTCTGTTAATCTATGTATATCTTTCTATCTGTCACCTATCATCTATCATCTACCTATCTACTGATCAATCATCTATCTATCTATCTATCTATCTATCTATCTATCTATCTATCTATCTATCTATCTATCTATCTATCTCTACACACACAAACATATACACACAGGCAGACACAAT
Organism: Laticauda laticaudata; assembly: GCA_004320025.1. Lineage (NCBI taxonomy): Eukaryota > Metazoa > Chordata > Lepidosauria > Squamata > Elapidae > Laticauda > Laticauda laticaudata. The sequence goes on from BHFT01058422.1 coordinate 5,690, forward strand.
AAATCCCATCATTGTGATAGAATCTCACCCAGCAATGAAATCCCATCCAGCTTACAAAAAGCAGGCCCTTACTTGTAGAAATCCAATACATTCAAAAAGAAAACACAACCCTTGGATTCTAATTGGTTAATGGACGCAAAGGCATTTGCATTATAATTGGAAGCTGACCTCAAGAGTCCTTTTTCAGGAGAGGATCAGATTCATGTCCTGCTTAATAACAGAGGGGATATTTTTAACAAAATGAGACCTTTGGGGATATGGTTGATTCTTGCAGCGGCCAACAAGATTCCGGAAGGACAAAAGTAGGGCACAGAAATGGAAGCTCTCTGACAGATTGACACCCAGAAATGCTTTTCAATGGGACTGAATATACAGATTTATCCAGCTAATTACTTCTGGTAGAACATTCTATGCATTCTTTAATCCCATCTCAGAGTCATTGCAATTAGTTGCTGTTACTTCACCTCAAGGCAGTGAGTCTTATCAGTTAATTGCACAGTGGTTAATCAACTTTCATGCCATCTAACATTTGATTTTTGTGTCTAGGGTTGTATATGTTTCTGACCTAAAGGACCTGTCTCAATTCAATCTCTGATTCTAATTTTAGTTCATGTTGACTCCCCAAGCACCCAGCATAACCAGGTTTGGAATCTAGCATATCATTACATCTTTCCTTTTCATTGCCCAGTTCCTTTTTCTTTGATTCCTGCCTTTTCTGCTCTATACATCACCAAGCAGCTAGAAGGTTGTGATGACCCAAAGGAGCACAAAGGCAACACAGTCACATAAGCAATAAGAGTCCCTTTATTATCTGTGGATGTACAAGGCCCCAACAGAGCTTCATGTGAAGGGAAGAAACAGCGCAACCTACTGAGACACTGGTGAAACTCCCCAGCTGGAGCAGTGGAGTGGCAAGACAGGATGATAGATGATTAATTGGATGCGTTTCCTTGATGGCTGTTGCATAACACTGATGAGAATTGTGCCATGTATGTTGAGTGGTTCTACAATGAAAGGGCATTAATAAGAACTTTGTTTATTTAAAATGTGTTGATCAATGAATAATTGTTATTGATAATAAAGGTCCATATGTGTGGCAGCTGGGATGGTGGACCATACAGTCCACTATGCTTGCACAGGAGGTTTATCTATCCCACAACTATCCTTATCTATCCCACAAGAATGCAAAAGGCGTAACCATTTTTTTCAAAGTTTTCACCCAACACTTTATTAAGTAAAAAAAATGAACCAAGTAAACTAAGTTTCTTAAGCAAAGATAACCTTTATTAACTTTCTTAGGTAAACTTTTATGACTTATTAAATAAGCAAAATGAAGCAAGTAAACTGTATTAAGTGTCTTAAGCAAACGTTAAACTTTCTTAGGTAAACTTTATGATGGTATTAAATAAGCAAAATGAACCAAGTAAAGTGTCTTAAGCAAAGATAACAAGTAAACAACTCAGTCTCTGACACTATCTCAGTCACTCTGAGTCATGTCCATGGTCTCAGTTGTTAAGTTGACAGGGACTTGGAGGTGGCTTGGGCTTGAGTGCTGGTCTGAGGCACCATGGGGTGCTTGCCCCGAGGCTACAACAGGTGTGGTGTGTTCAGGAAGCTATCGAGAGCTGACTCAGTCCCATGAGGTTGAGAGGCCTTTCATCGAGGACTTGAGATGTCAGGCCCAATGCTGAATGACAGATTGTCCGTTGACGGTCTTGGCTGTGGGGTGGAGGAAGGAGGAGTGTAGTGGGGCTGTCTGGTCTGCACTGGGGTGAGGACTGGCATCGTGTGCGTGCATGAACCTGGCCTGGACTGGGAAGTCCACAGCTTCTGCTGTGGGAAGTCCTGGTAGTCATAGCCTTGGTAGGTGAGGGGCTGTTTGAAAGCCTGGAAGGGCTGTGGACATCACCTGGGCTGGAGGAGCAGACCTGGACTGGGTAGGAGCAGCTTCAGCTGGGCCTTGAGGTTGTGCAGAAGGCTGTGATCTTCTGCTTCATCACCTGGTACTGGGCCTCGGCAGGTCCCTCAGGGTATGTGCTCATGTAGGTGATGAAGGGCTTCTGGCCCGAGGGTGCTCTGTCCAAGTGGACCAGCTGAGAGAGAAGTTCTGTGCTGGTCTTCATTGTGTCCCTGATCTCCAACAGCACACTGTGGTCCTGGCCCTCCAGTCTGCCTCTCTGCTGCATCCTCTGGAGCTGGGAGTAGGGGTGGATTGGCTCTGGTGGCTGCTCTTCTTCCTCCATTTGTGATAGCAGGGCATCATCCTCCACGGGATCCTCCAAGTCCACCGGCATGGGGAGTGCAGTTGTTGGGGGAGTCTCTGCTGTGGGGCCCTCTGAAGACACCTGCCTGGGGTAGCTGGCTCCTTGCTGAAAGAGACTGGCTGTCTGTGGGCTGTCCTGAGGGAGAGGGGTCTCAGAAGGGCTGTTCCTCGGTGGTGGATCTCACCCTCCAGGAAAATTGCATTGGCCATGAGTGTACATCTCTGGTCAGTGAGCTGTACAGCGGCCTGCCTGGATTTCTTGAGGTTGTAGCTTGCCATACCAGTGTGCATGTGCTTCCACCATCCAAGGAGTTACTTTCTGCAGTGTACCCCAGGCTCTCTGCCTTATCTCTCCAAGCTGCCTGCTTCTTCTGGTGTCCCTATACAGTCTGTGGCCCTCCCAGAGTACTTGTTCTCCCTCAGCCATTCCCAGGCCACCTCATCCTCATGCTCCTCAGCAACGGTGTACTGTTTCCTCTCTCCCTTCTCCTTCCCTTGCCTCTTCCTCCCTCTGCAAGGGCTTCAAGCAGGGCCTTCAGGGCTGAGCAGCAGGTCTTCTGGGCTTTGAGCAGCAGGGCCTTTGCGGGCTTGAGCAGCAGGGCCTCAGGGGCTTGAGCTTCAGAGCCTTCAGGGCCTTCAGCAGCAGGGCTTTGAGGGCCTTGGGGGCTGGTCCACCATAGCAGCAGCAGCAGCAGCCAGCAACAGCTTCAGAGTCAGTGCCAGGGGGTGGGATGGCTGGTGTCTGGGCCGTTCTTCACCTTGCCAGGGCTGAACAAGTAGGCACGGGCTTCCTCTTCTTGCCCTGACTGACGAACCATGGTGTTCCTGCAAGATGTATGTGGCAAGCACGTCTTCCCCTGTATGCTGACTGCATGCATGCTGCATCCTTTTATATCCGCGGAGCTGACGCAATTCATACTCCCCGCATACACAGTGAATGCTTTGCATCTGATATACATCTGTGCAGCATCCCCTTTGTTTCCTACAGGCGTCTGTGATGCATCCGCTTCATACACTATGCATCTGCCCCTTCCGCTATGCGTCCGCTTTGAAATTCTTCCCCGGAACCCCTTCGGAAGTGTCATCCACTTCCATCTGCTAGGCTTCCTATGAACATTCATTTAACATCCCCGCTACATACTACCCACATCCGTTCTTTTCCATTCCTTTCCGTCCCATTTATGCAAATTTTCACCACTTTTTGGAGCAGATGACAACGGATGGAGCCACCCCTGAAATTTTGCTCATCCTCTGTGTCCTTTATGCATACGTTTTGCGTCCGTCAGCCAGTGGGACCTAGCCTTTAGTGAGGGGCTATGGTTTGTCTGGAAGGGGCTATGCACTCTGAGGAAGCAACAGAGGATTCTCTTCCCTGAGGTAAAAGAGGGGAGAAAATTTGCCTCAGTCAATTATTTTGTGTGACTTCACAACCTTGAACAGTTGGAAGGGGCTTCCAAGGGTTGACTAAAGGTACATATCAAGGGACTTCAGTAAGCTTTTCAGCCAATTTTGCTAGTGGTTAAAGCACCAGACTATAAAACTGGGGATCATGAGATCTAGTTTCAGAAAGCTGTGAGATTGCTGATAAACAAGGCTCCATGAAGAAAATCAGTTCTTCTAACCTGAGCAGCACTCAAATAAACAAAAACCCCAAATATATTTCCCCGTACACTAGAGAAGGCCCAGTACCAGCTGGATTCACTCTGCCTAACTGGACACCATTATTTTCCCACTGATGTGGTACTTATGTATTTACTTGCACGTAACATGTTTTCGAACTGCTAGGTTGGCAGAAACTGAGGCAAGTGACAGGAGCTCACTCTTCATGCAGTACTAGGGCTCGAACCGCCCAGAGTACAGACTTTTTCCAGTGTCCTTAAGCCACCGTGCTTCTCTACTGTTCTGGTGATCAGTTCTCATGACTTTTCAGAAAGGAACTAAGACCCAGCTTTTGCATCACAAGATCTGAGAGACGGCTTTGATCCTTCCCGGAAAAGAAACATCGATATGAAGTTGATTGCTAGCCTTGCTAATGATGTCTGGTGCATTTTGATTATGCATTTCCTGCATTTTGTTTGCATTTTTAATACATTTTATTAATTTTCTATTTATTACTTTTCTTTGTGCTTAATGAACATTGTGTTGTCTGGATATTGCTTAACAATACAAATTATATTCTTACTCTCCACCCCCTTTTTCCAACTATTGGTAGAATAAGTTCCATGTTGATGATATTCTGTGTCCTCTTTTAGTTTGATTTTCAAAATAAGTCTATCCATTTCTGCACAATCTAATATTTTCTTAATTATCTCTTTGCCTTGCGGTGTTTCTTCATTTTTTCCAATATTGTTTGCAGGTAATCCTCACTGCTGTTAAGACATATAATATTAAATACATAGTTTCTTATTCACATACGTTTTGTTTGTATCTTTGAAAAGGCAGGGTTAAATGATTCTCAGAGTTGATTATGACTGAAGCAGCTTATAAGTCTGATAAGCCCTTAAGCAAACAAGCAAGGTAGAAGTCTGCAGCCATTTCATTTACCTCAATTCCTAAGAATCAAGTTAATTCAGTTTGATGTCTGGGTTCAGAGGAGATGACTGCCTGATCAAGTTAAGATGGATGGAGATTTATTTTAAAAGTCAGAACAAAATAAAATTTAATAAAAGGGTGCCCCTTGGGCCACCTCTCCACTCTTCACAAAGATTGGCATTTCCTTCTATTGAAAACCATTTTTTGCCTCCCAAATTTTTGAAAACATTTGATTCCCCTGAAGAGTCCAACATTTCCACCAGTTCTGTTATATCCTCCAATTCCCAGCATGGGTGGTGAATGGTAGGAAGCTATGCATCCTGCTCCACCCTGCTGATTAACACCTCAAGGGTGGAAGAAAAAGAAAACCTTGATGCCAATCAAGCCCAAGCTGAAGAGCATCCTGTTTGCACTACAGAAATTTATCAGAGTTGGGAAACAATGTGCGGTGAAAAGAAATGCTTTCACAAGATCAGCGGGCTAAGCTCCTACATTAACACAGCTCCATTTATCCAGAGCAAGCCTTCAATTGCTAAATTATACATTGATAGAAACTTTGATCACCTGGAAGGTGAGATCAGAGAAGTATGGTGGTGGTGGTGATGGGGGAACAGCAGGAAGCAACACATCCAAAAAATGACTTAATCACACTTTTCTTTCTGTCTTCATCTGTCAAATCTGGATTCAATGCAGCTGTTTTGTATTTTCTTGGGAAATTGTTGTAGGTGATCTCCAGGTTAGCTTGTACCCAGCCCACTCTCATTTGATCTCTCTATTGAGATCAGAGTGAGCATTCACGACCCTCAAGTACCAATACTATACCTTAATGTTTACTTATTAAGTATCAGCAAATATCAAAAAATATTTACCAACCTTCCTCTCCAAAAAAGAGATGAATAAAAGGTAGAGAGGGGGGAGGAGGGAGAGGGAGGGAGGGAGGGGAAAGAAACAGACAGGGGGGTGAGAGAGAGAAGGAGAGAGAGAGAGGGAGGCAGAGAGAAGGAGGGAGTGGGAAAGAGAGAAGGAGAGACAGGGGAAGAGAGGAGAGGGAGTTAGGAGAATGACTAGCTTGAAGTCCTCACAGAAAAGGAAGCAACAGTCCTGACTCCAGTTCCCAAATCCTTCATGTCCTTATTTGGTTGTTCTTGAGAAAAAGGTGCAATTGGTATGGGGAGATTCCTGTGAATAGCCAAGTAACAATGAAGAAGCCTCTGTGATAAGCATGCAGTGTTTTTCTGCTTTCTTGTGACACATTAATTGGTATTTCCAAGTATTCAAGAGTAAATTCTGTGAAGGACACATTGCAATAGTCAAGGCAGATACAGATAACTCTCAGTAAATCCTGGTCTACTTTGTCCATATGATAATAGGGCCAAAATTAACTAACCATCAGCATGAGCATTTAGCAGTATCAGGCAGAGATATATCTGAGGCTTTATTTCTCAATCAATTCTCATTCTGTTGGATGACAAAAGAACTGGCTTTAGAAATGGGTGAACAAATAAGAGAATTCTGTTTCTTTTTCTTTCTAGTTATCCATCTTTTGGAACATCGTTCCCCCAGAACTGATGATGTTATTTAGTTTGAATAATGAAAAGCCTGCAAGAAGGCAGCCAAGTTCCTAGGACTTACCCAGAACTTACACTGGACCTGAAGGTGACCTGTAATATTTGCAGCAATTTCCAGCTTCCCAGATCTTCCATTAAATTTCAAGGGAAGGACTCAAGAGGAAACTATTCTTGCACATTTTTTCCAGCAGCAGCGTTCCCACTGAACAGAAATCCTACTTTCAATTTTGTTTGAAAATCTCAAAAGACATCTGTCTACACACTCTTTAAGGAGTGTGGTGGCTCATGAGGTTAGACTGCTGGATTAACGATCAGCAGGTTCACATTTGAGACCTTTGGGATGGGGTGAGTTCCCATCACATGCTCCAGCTCATGCCAACCCAGCAGTTCGAAAGCAGAAGACCACAAGTAGATTGATGGGTACCACTTTGGTAGGCAGCTTAATGTGGATGTTAGAAGAAAAATCAGATCCGGTTCCAAGCTGGGAGAAAGACGCTTCAGGAAAGAAGGTCTCCATTTATCAGGTAGCCAGAAATTTCAGTGACAGCAGCATGTTTTAGGGATGGCTGACAAAATGGGGTGGAGAGTAGATTGGCTTTTACACATTCTTTGGGGCTTTGTAATTGAGATGCCTGTTCCTGTGCAAGAATATGTGCTTTAATATTTTAATGGCTGTGGCCAGATTCCTATGGGGGTCATGTTGGGGTCATGGATAGTTGTACAGCACAGGTATCAAACTCAATCGTGCCCTTTTTTTGCCTTTGCGGAGCCAGAGTGGGCGTGGCCTGCACATGATGCATCTGGTCCACCAGTTTGACACCCCTACTCTACAGGCAAAAGGGGAAATGCAAATTCTAGGTATTTTGTTTGCCTGAGCTAATCTTGTCAGCTTTGGCTCCTTGCCTATTTTGTTGCTTATTTGGAGTTTCTGGATACTCTTTGCTTATGAAGAGAGTGGCCCAGTCTTTCTGAATGGATACAAAATCTCCATTCCTAAGGACTGGCCTCTTCATGCTTCTGCTGTAGGTTGTTGTTTTCCTATAGCTGGAAGACGGGGGCTACTTTCTGCCTCTAAGAAGCTGTCTCTCCTCTTTTCCTCCAGGGGAAGTATTCTCTTCTGCCTCTTTTTAATATTAAGACTAAATAATATTTTATTCCAGGGAAGGGGGTTATTACATTGCAGTGAGGGACAAGTTCCAGAATAATTCTTATTTCAGACTAAGTGTTGAATGTATTCATCCAAAACTTCACTATTGGGTTCCATCTGGAGCTGTGTTCTTATAGAAGGCAACTTTTCAAGGTTATATACCTCTCAGATACCAAGTCCAGTAATGATTCTCTCTGCATTCAAACCTTGATGTTTGCATATGTGTCATTGTTGGCTTATCTCTTGGAATTGTAGCCTAGAGTGGATCATAGAGCCTGAAAGCTAGCACTGTTGCCTTTGGGATCCTTTCCTTTCCTTTCCTTTCCTTTCCTTTCCTTTCCTTTCCTTTCCTTTCCTTTCCTTTCCTTTCCTTTCCTTCCCTTTCCTTTCCTTCCCGTCCCTTTCCTTTTCTTTCCCTTCCCTTCCCTTCCCTTTTTTTTCCTTAACTTTTATTCACCATGGAGTCATATAACATTGGAGAAGCAATGTTTTTGAAATCTCTAGAAGCAGTTCTGTATTTAGCAAGTTGTATCCTTAAAAGAACATTCTTTTCTTTTTTTCACACTGGCTTTCTGGTTCATTTGATAAAACACCTTTTCTCATCTTGAGATTCTGTCTCCTCTTTTTCTGCCCCCTAATTTTGCTTAATGCTCTCCAGCTCCCTGCCTTGATATAAGCCTGCATCAGTCATTGTTATTTTCTCATATGGGTGAAATTGTGAACTCACTCATTAGTACAACACCTTTATTAAAATTGAACAGGGTTGCAAGGAACAGGTGAGCTTGTTCAAGAACTAGCTAAGTTCATATAAGAACATTTTATAACATTTCTTTCTTTCCTTCTTTCCTTCCTTTGCCCCCTCTCTCTGTGTCCTCCTCTCCTCCTGTCCTTCCCTGCCATGCCCTCACCCTTCCCTTTCCTCCTCTTCCCTTCCCTTCTCCTCTCCTCTCCTCCTGCCCTTCTCTTCTCTTCCCTCCCTTCCCTCCCCTCTTCTCTCCTCTCATCTCCCCCTTCCCTTCTCCTCTCCTCCTTCCCTTCCCTTCTCTCCTCTCCCCATTCCTTTCTCCTCCCCTCTCCTCTTCTGCTGTATCTCTGATAATTATTTTCTCCCATCATCCAATCTGCTCTGGCCACTTTTTGCTTCTATGAGTCACAGCACAGTTCATATTCCATAAACTAATATTTGGGCAGCTGAGGCATGGATGAAGATCAGCTGGAGCAAAGGCCAGTAAAGCCATTGCCTTCACTGTTGCTGCCATTTCCAAGGAAATGGATGCAGGCAGAATTGGTATGTTCTCATTCTCTCTCCATCTCAAGACATATGGAAAATTGCTTAAAAGGCAGCGCGGGGTGACAAGGGAGAGATTCTACCCAGAGGCACTCAAAAGGAAATTGCTACAATTGCACATTTTAGTTATTAGAAGCTTGCTCTTCAAGACCTCTGGAATAGCTATTTACATTTTTGCTTCAGGGCTGTTCCCAGAGAACATGCCAAATTTCAAACCATTTCTTCCCTTCCCTGACACACATATCTATTGACTGGTTTCGCTGGCCCACAATTTACCATAACAATAAATTAAAATAATGTTGCCCTCCTTACATTCCATTTTTATACAATGGCAGTTCTGAAATAAGCTAGAAATTGTTTTCCTATGTCCTGTACTGTAGAAAAGTTGTTTTATGTCCATGCATTGTGTCATGTTCCTGAATTCTCCAACATCAAAGAATATCCACAGCAATAGCTCAGAACTCTGTTATGTTCCGCTGGCTTGTTGACTTTAAACTTAGGGTAGGGTGGGAAGTTGTAAAATAAATAGCAATAGCACTTAGACTTACAAGGTTCATAAAGGAAAATAAAGAAAAAGCTGGATGAATAATTTGCAACTGTCTTAACTGCAGCCGTATTGGGTTAATATGTGTACTTACTTTTCAAAGAAGGGAATATAGCAACAGCACTTAGACTTATATGCTACTCCATAGTGCTTTGCAGCCCTCTCTAAATGGATTACAGAAACAGCATAGGTAAAGGTAAAGGTCCTCCTCGCACATATGTGCTAGTTGTTTCTGGCTATAGCCAGCACTCATCTCTGTTACAAAGCCGAAGAGCCAGTGCTGTCTTAAGATGTCTCCATGGTCATGTGGCCGGCAGGACTAAATGCCAAAGGTCCATGGAATGGTGTTACTTTACCACCAACGTGGTCCCTATTTTTCTACTTGCATTTTTTCACATGCTTTCGAATTGCTAGGTTGGCAGAAGCTGGGACAAGTAACAGGAGCTCACTCCTGTTACAATCTCTGCTAGGGATTCAAACTATCAAACTGCAGAGCCACTAAATCCCAAAATCAGCATATCACCCCCCAAAACGTGGGTCCTCATTTTACTGACCTTGGAAGGATAGAAGGCTGAGTCAACCCTGAGCTTGTCAGGATTGAACTCCTGGCAGTGAGCAGAGTCTGCCTGCAATACTGCATTCTAACCACTGCGCCACCATGCAGAAAGTAAAGTACATCTAAAGACTATGGAATGTTTGTTTAATGCATGAAGTATAGTTTGATGCAATTGGTCATATGTTTCTCTTTAACCCAATTCATTTTTCCTTGTTTTTGTAATACTGTTGAGTCAACGTTAACTTCTGGTGATAACCTGGACTGATTCCTGTGGTTTTCTTGGCAAAGTATTCAGAAGTAGCTTGTCTTCTTCTGAATACTGAAGCTGAGAGAATGGAACTGCCGCAAAGTCACCCAGCCAGCTTTGTGCTTAAAGACACAAAAAAATGTTTGCAATACATTATTTGAGAGGCTTTTAGATGAGTGTTTTTAATCATCTAGGCCTCTAAAGCAACGGTGTCCAAACCTGACAACTTTAAGACTTATGGACTTCAACTCCCAGAATTTCCAGCCAGACATTCTGACTAATTCTAGGAGCTGAAGTTCACAAGTATTAAAGTTAACAAGGTTGGATACCCTTACTCTAAAGCATCTGTACCAATATCAATTCTGCCTCTGCTTGATCAGATACAGCAAAAGAGAGATCTTTATGCCATTAGATCCATTGCTGAATTCTTCTTACTTCTAGGAAGGGGTGGTTTTTTAAAAAAAACCTAACTTAAACTGGTTTCTTGAAACTATTATTTATACAGATAATCACAGCTGGAAAGAATCATGTAGGTCATCTAGTCCAACCTCCCGCCAAAGCAGGAGACCCTACACCAGTGGTGACTAACCTTTTTGGGCTCCTGTGCCAAAAATTGTGCACGCACTTGCACGCTCGTGCTCAGCACCCAGAAGGCAATGCGTATCCCCACGCCCCTATGCATGTGTGCACAATCACCCCCCACCCAATTATCTGCACTGTGCCTCACAGCTGATTTTGGGCTGGTTTGAGGCCTTTTTCGGCCTCCCAGAGGCTTGAGGAAGGCTTCTGCAGGCTTTGCAGGCCAAAAACTAACCCTGTTTAGTCACTTCTGATATTTTTGGAAAAACAGGAAGTGACAAAACAGGGCTAGTTTTTGGCCTGCAAAGTCTGCAGAAGCAATTCTCAAGCCTCTGGGAGGACAAAAAAGGCCTCAAACCAGCTGAAAATCAGCTGTGAGGCATGCACATGGGCAGTGAGGTAAGTTTGCCTGCAGCTCTCATGCCGGCACAAATGGCTCTGCACGCCACCTATAGCACACATGTCATAGGTTCGCCATCAGCGCCCTATACCATTTCTGACATTTATGTCCTGGATTCAAAGGTTATATAAAATGGATCTTGGTTTTCTTCTATTAACTAACAATCTGAACTGGTCTCTCCACACATCATCTGTAGTGAAGCCTACAAACCAGTGTCTGCATTTCCTGTATTGGATGAGGAGAGATCATCTTTCCCCTTCTGTCCTGGCCACTTTTTGCAGAGGCCCAATTGAGGGCGTTTTAACAAACTGCATCACTGTTTGGTTTGACACTAGCAGCAGTGCCTCAGATAGAAAGTCTAAACAGAGAGTGGTGAGGACAGCCGAGAAGATCATAGGAAGCTCACTTCCTGATATTCAGGATACTGCTTATAAATGCTGTGTGCTTAGCATTGTTAGAGACTCCACACACCCACTTTATGGTCTTTTTCTGTTGCTCCCCTCTGGGAGGAGGTTTTGAAGTATTTCTAGCAGGACTACCAGATTCTGGAACAGCTAGGCCATCCATCTGGTAAACCCACAGGATTCATTTTTCTTGACATGTACATGCATACACCTGAACTAGAACGTGTTGTTTCTCTGTGGCATATAATATAGGCAGGTATATGCATATTTATTTATTCAGTCATACTTATGTAGTATATATTGGAAGTGGTGACCCTTTGAGAGCTGTATGTAATTAACTTTCATTTTAATGCATGCTGATCAGTGTTCATTCAAAATGCCAATAAAGTTATTCTGAGTCTAAATCTCATTTATTTTCATGTAAAGACTTTTATGATTCTTAGTGCTCTTCTACCTTGTTTCCTGGGGAACTGTACTCAGGGCTAATCTTGGCACATATAGTATGCACTGTGTTTAACTATAAGCTTTATCAATGACAATGGACATTAGAAAACCTACTTGGGATGCATATCAGCTGCATAGCTTATATCTCATTTCAGCTATGTCATATTAGGGTTGTGCAAGGCTTCAGATTTGATTTCAGAAAGATGCTTTGGTGCATGTAGCACCTGTCTGCAGGTCTTTCCAGTTGAACCTCTTCAACTGTGATGACAAATGATTTTGAGAAGTGACAAGGTGGCTTTAATGAGCTGAAGACAGGTGCTGTGTTTACACTCCAAGGAACTTTCCTCAAATTATATCTCATGTCATGCATGGATCTATTGCTTTGCACCTGTGTTAGGCTGTAAACCTCTCCAGATATTTAACTCTTTCTTCAACAAAGAACTATAAGTGTATATTCACTCTCCTGGCCCTACGATGTGTTTCCTCCTGTTCTTGAGAGAGGTTAAATTGGGGCTGGATTATCTCAGGGTTCTGGATGCATAACTGAAGAAGATGGCTGCCCACATTTGTCAGGTTCCTTTAATTGTCAGTGTAGGTCATCACAATAAGCTCAGGCTCTAGATTTTGACACCATTGCTATTTTTGCAACCAGTTCTTCTTACTTTTCTTTTCTCTAGGGTACTGTTTCTCAACCTTGGTGTGGGAAGCCCCCTCCCCCCCAGATTAAAATATTCTTTATTATTAATATTTAGAGAGGCCAAATAAGGAGAAATAGAAAAACTTGCTCTTAAAGGCAGAAAGCAGCCCCAGTCTTCCTGCTATATGAAACAGCCTCCAGCAGATGCCTTAAGTCTTTAGAGATGGATATTTTGTGCCCATTAAGAAATCTTGACCAGCCTATTCATAAATAAAGTGTCTTCATTCCAGCTCCCCCAGAAGGAATTAAAAGTAGAAAATCAAAGATTCCTAAAATCTACATTCCCCGCCCAAATTCTAAAGACAAGACATGTCCTTTAGGACATAATAGGATTAACCCACCACCATTAGAAAAGCAAAAGACACAAGGCTCATCACATTGCACAATCCCCTGGAGCATCTCAAACACAAAACCCACCACCTTAAAAGTTCCATCCACTCACACAGCCATTTTGTCAGCTACTCCAGAAACATTTGCAACTGCCACTGAAGTTTTTGGTAACCAAATAAACCTTCTTTCCTTGCAACCAGTCACCCTCCATTTTATTTCCAGCACCTTTCTCCCAGTTTGGAACCAGACTGGATTTTTCTTCCTGTATTGGCAAGTTTAAGATACATGGGCTTCAACTCCCAGAATTCCTCAACCAGAATGCTAACTGGAGGATTCTGTGAATTAAAGTCCCCACATCTTAAACAAGCCAAGGATGAGAAACGCTACTCTAGGGAAGTGTTTTTTGATCTTGACAACTTTATGTCCCATAGACATCAATTCCCAGGATTCCCTAGCTGGGCAGTATGGAGAATTCTAGGGCTTCAGGTTAGCCAGTCATGATAAAACAGGTGTTTGATCTGCCTGCATTCTAACTTATTGGGTGAAGTCTTTGTGAGAAGGCCAAGATCTGAAGGTTGCAAATTGCTACCTCCTCTTTGTTCTTCTGTGAGTCTTTTTATTGGTCTTTGGAGGAAACTCTTGTTCTTTTACATTAGTAGGCATTTTCAAGATTTCAAACAGAGGGAAACATGACCATCTGTTCTTAGCCTGATCAACCAGGGAATGGAAAATCTCTATAGAAATTTAATAGACCCTGGGGAATGTGGAAATCAAGCATTATTTCTCTCTAGAAAGTTATTCCTCTGCGGATGGAAATAATGAGGGAAAAAACTATCTGTACAGGGTATTAGAGTAGCCAGGGAATAACACATCTAGCAGTTTTAGGTGAGTAAGCACTGCCATCTTGTGGCATCTGAAAATAGCTTTGCATGTTACTTTTATTTATCTCCTTGGAAACAGCTTTTCTTATTCTTTCAGATAAATATGCAGGATCACCATGTATTATATGTCTTATCCAGTACCAAGAAATCACTTGTCAGACCAAGTGTGTATTGCAAACAATCTTTGCAGATGTATTTCAAATAAACCTTCTTAATCTGAAAGGATAAATGTTCAAGTCACTTGAAATCCTTTGAATACGGAGTGATCAATATTTCAAAGACACTGAAGATAAAACAGAATCATAGGGATGGAAGAGACTTCTGAGGTCTTATATTCCATCACCTGTTCAAGGCAGGATAACTTATACCATCCTGGTGAAATGGCTGTCCACTCTATTTTTGAAAACCTCCAGGGATGGAGCACCTGACAGTTATTCATCTTCTTTTAATGACCCCATAATCCCTTAAGGGATGGAATCTGGGCAACTGAATGGAGCTGAGTGTTTACTGGCCTGATGCCCTTCCCATTACCAATGTGGAGTTTTGTTCAGCGAATATTCTCATTGTGCCCAGAAAAAGAAATATCTACCTAGGATTGAACTCACAGCCTCCTGATTGTGAGATGAGAGTGCCACCTCTAGGCCACCACACCATTTAACAAGCTATTCCATTAATAATTGTTCCTAGGTTCACAAAATTTCTCATTACTTCTACATTGGATCTCTTTTTAAGAAACTTCCATTCATTACTTCTTGTCTTGTCCTTTGGTGCTTTGGAGAATAGATCAACCATATGATGACCCAGGGCATGGCACAAAGGCAACACAGTCAAATAAGCAAGAAATGTCCCTTTAATACCTCCAGCTTTGCCTCCAATATCTAGTTACCTTCAGCTGGAGAAAAAATTCTCCCAAGAACAACCCTTAACTGGAAGAAATCAAGTCTGAAAACGTATTAACTGTAAATAAAAATCCATGCAAACCACACTGCAGTAATTAACTTGATAGGGCAGGAGAAGGAATTGCAGAGTTGAAAGGCCAGCAAAACATACACAGTTGGGAAGATGCCAGGAACCCAGATAAGCCTCAACAATACCAGATAATTCACAATTTGCTTCCAACAAGTTGCTGTGTGCAAGTTCCCTTGTTAAACACTGTGTTCCCAGCTGCAGCTAATGAAGGGGATCAGGGCCCTTTACCCCATGTAAGCCACACAACTCACGTTGCTCCCTTCTCCATTCCTCCCTGAGTGTCCTAGGATGAAGATGGGGTGGGCCTGGGTCTTCCTCCAAATTCCTTCTTCCTTGCTCTACCTCTCCCCTGCTCTGCCCAGCTGGGCTTTGCCCTTCCCCAGTTTCTTCCACAGCCAACAGAGCCACATTCACACTCCCTGTCAGCTGTTCAGCCTCCCCCTCCCAATCAGATTCTGACAGGGGCATGACAAACCCCTTATTCTCTGTTCCAGTCCCTCAAGTACTGGAAGACATTTTTCATATCACTCATAATCTTTTTGTTCAATAGGCTAACCCAGGGGTCAGGAAATTTGACTCTTCTATTACTTATGGACTTCAACTCCCAGAATTCTTGAGTGAGCCATAAAAGGTTCCCCCATCCCTGGCCTACTAGTTTTTCAGTTATGGGGGAAATCAATTTTTGACTTGAATGGGACAGTTTAATATACAAATATAGGACATGCCTACCGTCCCTGTCCTATTGTTTCTTTTTTTTTCTTATATGTATTCATTTCATGTATTCATAACTATGTTTATCCTTGTACTTATTATCTTGTAAGTGATTGACAAATCAAATCAAATCAAAATAAAAATAACTGAAAAACCAGTAGGCCAGGGATAGGGAAACTTTTATGGTTCACTCAAGAATTCTGAGAGTTGAAGTCCATAAGTGATAGAAGAGCCAAGTTTCCCTACCCCTGGGCTAGACCTGTCTAACTCCTTCAGCATATGATTTAGTCTCCAAACCTATTCTAATCTTTGCTCTTCTCTGCACTCTTTCTTGGGTCTGAACATCATATTTGTATAATGATGTCTAGAACTAGATGCAGTATTCCAAGAATAGTGTGTTATAAAGCAGTGTTATCACATCTCGTGACTGTGATGCTATACTTTTGTTGATATATTTTATTTATTCTGTGTAACAGAACCAAAGTGCTTAGTGTAGATTTGGGCTAGGGCTCTGTGGATATTTAAAGGGGTGAAGCTGCTTCCCCAAAGCAAGGAGGCTGTACTTCTTTCTAAGAGAGAAACCAGGGTCCATGAAATGTTTCCTGCTTTGAATTATGGGAAGTAGTAGCTCATTGAGGAAAGGCATGCTACCACTTGGCTGGAAGCGCTCTTTTTTTCAGTCAGAATTTAACCATCCTTGCGCAGGCACTGTGTATCTGATGTTCTTCAAACAAAAGTAAACAACTGGTTTCAGCATGAGGAGTCTGCAGATTAGAACTTTCTAACTCCTTTAAACTTCTAATATCAGGTGAGTTGCAGAGGCAGTATTTAGCAGGTTCTGAACTGGAGAACCAGTAACTGAAATTTTAAGTAGTTCAGAGAACCAGCAAATCCCATCTCTGACTGGAGATTTTTCAATATCCTTCTGCTGCCATGCCCAACAAGCCACACCCACAGAACCGGTAGTAAAAAAAAAATGAATCCCATCATTGGTGAGTTGGTATGGGTGTGGGTGCTGCAACTTGTATGGATTCTCCTACAATGGAGATTTTTAAGAAAGGATCAGATAACCATTTGTCTGAAATGGTATTGGGTTTCTTGCTTGAGCAAGGGATTGGATTAGAAGACCTCCAAGGTCCTTTCCAATGCTGTTATTCTGTTATTTTGATAGAGCTGAAATGCACAACTTCAATAATTCCTAGATAATACTCATGCTGTTAGATGTACAGTAATACTTTCCATTCTTGGTTCAGATCAAGTTTTGAAAAATGGTAAGCTTAAAATTTATCTTGGGATGAGGCCTGATCATTTTCCTAGGCTTCTTAATGATAGATTAAGGGCATTGTAGCCCTATTCCCATTTTTCTAGAGATTTGTGGAAACCATAATTATAGTTTCACCCACAGAATCTCTCACATCTCTGCTGAGTATTTATCCCTCAGAACATTAAATTACCAATACAATGATGATGGTTCCTTGTTTTATTTATTTTCCTTATTATGAATATTAACCTATGAAATTGTGATGAGTGACTTAGGAATCGATTACATTGGTAGTTCAAATAGTTGGTTAGTTTTTTGATGTGGGAGTAAATGCTTAACTTTGTTGGTGGAATATTCTATTTACCATCATCATAATCAACATCAAGAAAAATATTAAACATCTATCTATCTATCCATCTATCTCTATCAATTTATCTATATCCATCCATCATCTATCTATCTATCTATCTATCTATCCATCTATCTATCTATCTATCTATCTATCTATCTATCTATCTATCTATCTATCTATCATTTATCATCTAGGCAAAGAAATCCTGTTTATACAATACATACAGAAACTCTCTGTAAGAAACTGTGCACTGCCAGACAAAAGGAAGGAAATAGTTTTATTGACATTTCCTTTACACCCTACACAAGCCACAAAAATTGTCACCATAAAGCATATGTAGAAAAATACTTGAACCATATTGGCACTGAAGTGTGTCCCTTGCTGATTATGTCATAGGTAGATTCTCCAATCATTATAACCATTCTGTTGTCGTCATTATCCTTTTCATCATCATCATCATCATCATCATCATCATCATCATCATCATCACAATAAACCCTAAGCATTAAAATTTCACAGTGTCATTGTAAGCTTTACACCTGCAGTTATGGATAGATGAGAAGCCAATTGCTCTTATGTTTTAAGAGTGATCAAGATTCAGAGATAGTCCTTTAAACAAGTTTTTTTTCCATGGCCTTGGCAACTTTAAGGTGTCTGGACTTCAACTCGCAGAATTCTCCAAGCCAGCATGTTAACTGGGGAAATCTGGGTATTGAAGTCTAGATGTCTAAAACTTGCCAATGCTGAGGGAGAAAAAAAACTGCTTTAGACCATTAAAAGCCCTTTCTCTAAGCCTGTTCCAATTATTACACTGAGTTTCACTGGCATGATCCCATGGAGATGTCTACATTAGTTGGGAGAGTCATTTGTCAGGCAAAACATCATAGATTCCACATGAAATAGACAAAAAAAGCTGGGGGAAAGAGATGTATATATATTGTTGGATTTCCTTTGTATGTATATGTATACATATATATCCTTTGTATATATATGTATATATATTGTTGGATTTCCTTTCCTCTCACTAGGCCTCAAGTCAAAGTTCTACAACAAAGACAGCTGTCCTTATGTACTTTACAACTCAGAGATATTTGCAGGCAGAAAAATATTACACATGTGTGGATAACAGCCTCACCAGTAGCAGGTAGAGATATATATTCCAATCTGTATCATATGATACATTAGAAGGCTGTAAGAAGAATGGAGGCCTTGCTGGTTTGCACTTTGTTCATGCATGTTTATTCACATCTACCCTTATGGAATTGTCATCCTACAATCACGGATCAATTTGTTCACAAGTAAGATCTGGTTCTGCCTGTCATTTCTCTATTTACCAATAGAATATTTATTGCTTAGGATTGAACTGTGGGGTCCTTGGTGCTCTCTGAGCTTGGCTGTTTTCTTACAGACGTTTCATTACCAAACTCGGTAAAATGATCAGTGCAAGAGAGCAAACCCCACTCCCTTTTAGCACTGATAATGTCATGTAGTTTGGTAATGAAATGTCTGCAAAAAAATAGCCAAGCTAACAGAGCAACAAGGGCCCACATTTCTCTAATTTTCTGATACTCAATATAACATATTGCATGTTTTATTTGCTTCACTTGCAACCAGGTCAGCTTGAAAGCTTAAAAGAGTTATCCATTTATAGAATTTCCCCTGAACTTGCAATATATGGAAGGAAGGGAGGGAAGGAGTGGGAGAGAGAGAGAGAAAGAAAGAGAACAAAAGAAAGAAAAAAAGGAAGAAAAAAATAAAAAGAAAGAAAGAGAAAACAATCAGAGAAATCAGATGTTGATGAAGACATCCAAGGACATTGATAAATGCTCCCCCAATATTTGAGCTAAACAGAAATTAACAAGGTGATATTTACACAGAAAGAGACATTTTAAAAGCCTTTTCAAAGGAGGCCATATAATGTCTTAGCAGTGTTCCAACAGTTTTAGGTTTTATTTTCTATACAAGGCAGGTATCTTGTAAGGTTTTTGTACAAGTAGATTAGCATAAATATTGTTTATTTCTTCATGTAAGACAGGGTTATAGAATAGTCTTTACAAAGACAGCATCCCGGTTACAAAAAAATTAGAGGGAAAGAAACAAAACCTGTTTGCTGAAAATTTTCAGCAGAACCAGATTATTATTGCCTATACATTTAACACAATGGTGGTAGCATTTGTGAAGATGGAATCCACATCCATGCTTAAGAAAGAAGAGAGACCTGCAAATGACCCACAGGGAATTTCTGGATTTGGCAGATAATGTCTGAGATCCATGGATTTTCTTGGCTGGAAAGAAAGAAGATCCATTTAGGAACAATTGGAAACTTTTACAAATACTTACTTTTGCTAATGTTGGCTGACATACATTTCAGAGAATTATCTGTGATCCATGGCCAGGATAATGGGACCAGTAAATACTGAGTGGGTATAGATACACAATCTGACATCTTTTTAAAGACTTGAAGATATTAACACATTAACACTATGCAATGTGTATTAGTTTGAATATGATTTAATACAGAACACATTTTGTGGACTTTCACACCTTTCTGGACTAATAGTTTATGGACATGAGTCTAGTACATACATAAATATGTGTTCTGCTATCCCACCTCATGCAATGAAAATATAAACTTCTGAATCTATCAAGGCTGTGATCTCTGAATGATGCTCTGAATAACTCTATGTAGAATTGGGGAATGTGCTGTGCATATCATGTGCACAATTCATGAATAGGGCAAGAGAATATAAATGGGTATCACAAACAGCCAAGAGCAAACTTTAGTAAATGAGAACATAGTCTAACTAAAAGAGCTCTGTTTTCTCCACTCAATCCAGAGAAGTTCAAAGATGCTATATTAGACTATGAGATCAAGAGAATAGCCACATTCAGAAAAAGTGAAGAGGATTAAATACAGGTGGTCCTTGAATTATGTTCACAATTGATCTCAAAATTTCCACTGCTAAGCAAGACTCCCAATAAATAAGTTTTGTTCCAACCTTTCTTCTTCCAGCTGTTAAGTCAATCGATGCAACTGTTAAATTAGTTTTTCAGAAGGTTGCAAAAACATGATCATATGACCCCGGGACACTCAACTATTATAAACACATGCCAGTTGCCAAATGTCTACATTTCGATCATGTGATGGTAGGGATGCTGCAAAGCTTAGTTTGAAAATTAGTCATAATTCACTGTTTTAGTGCCATTGTAACTTCAAAAGATCACCAAATAAATGGTTGTCAGTCAAGAGCTACCTGTAAGTGAGATGAGAGTTTCTCCTTGCAAAATTGTATTGTGATATCAGCACATAGTATAGCACATAGTTGGCCATCCATAGGTCCAGCATATTTGTCTCTAGAGGAGAATAGTATTCAAAGAACTGAAGCATTCATTGGAGTCTATCAAGCACTAGAACAATCAGGAGAGTCAGAAGCTCAATGAGTATAAAGATTTATTGCAAGCTTAAGCTCTCTACAAGAATCTGAGCTACTAATGGTCAAGAGAAATTAGCAGGAGATAAGAAAGGCATTCAAGGTGGGCTGGACTTAGATCTCTTGAGGGCACGCAGTAACTTATGACTGATGATGCACTTGACACCACCATCAGGCTCAGCTTAGACAGGGACCAATTATTCTTTACAGGCCATGATTACATGATTTGCTCTCCCTTCATTATTTGTGTTCTCAGTTTCACTAGATTTATGCAAAAGTAATACTCTGGTCAAGCCAAGAAATCAGTAATTACTAGCAGGATAACATTTCCTTTCAACAATTGAGCAGCCAAATTTGAATCATGTGAACACAACCACAAAGATTATCTGCCATAATCAAGCCATCCATATATTCTATCCAAGCTTCATCTTCACTGATCACTTAAACACATAATTGTCCTTTTTTTTTTTTAAGGGAAAAGGCTATCTTAAATCAAGCTCAATTCACAGCAACAGCATCGACAATATGTTGAAAATAACTGTTATTTTCCTTGTAGCAATATGGTCCTGGTTGCCTTTTTTTGGAATATATATATTATTTTATAGCTCTGGAATTTTCTAATGGTTTATCATTGAAATATTATTCAGCCTCACTTTGCTTTAGTGTTTTCCAGTTCCACAATTAGCATCCTCTGCTGTGACTGTCTTTTCTACAATAGCTCTTTTCAAGGAAGGCAAATGGGGGAATTAGGCCATGTTGCCTTAAAAAGGGCCTTTGTATATGAGGACACAATTTTTAGTATCGTCCAAGATTAGTTCCTGCCCTTCAGATAACAGGGGCTACATTTTCTTCATTCTTTAAATTCTCAGATAAAATTTGCCTTGTCCTGTGCTAAAAACAGTCAATGCCTTTTTCCCCTTTTCCCCCTTGTACCTCACACTTTCTCTTCTCTTTTTCCTTCCTTTAATTTCTTATTTCTGTTTTTCTTTGTATTTTGCATATTAAATATATATAAATAAAAAGGAAAAAAATCTCAGATGAAATTTACCAACCTACAATATTGGCGGACACACTGCAGTATTTGACCAGTTTGCTTGAAACTGCACACCTTCAAACTTTGTCTAGTTTAATGGAAATAAGGTCTAGGGGTGACATGATAGTAGTGTTCCAATATCTGAGGGGTTGCCACAAAGAACAGAGAGTCAAACTATTCTCCAAAGCACCTGAAATGCAGAACAAAGAATAATGGATGGAAACTAATCAAGGAGAGAAGCAACTTAGAACTAAGGAGAAATTTCCTGACAGTTAGAATAATTAATCAGCAGAATGACTTGCCTCGAGAAATTGTGGTACTCCAACACTGGAAGTGTTTAAGAAGAGACTGGATGACTATTTTTCTGAAATGGTATAGGGTTTCCCACTTGAGCAGGGGGTTGGACTAGATGACCTCCAAAGTCCCTTCCAACTCTGTTGTTCCATTCTGTTCTGTTCTGTTCTTTCTTGGCCCCTTACTCCTAAAATTCAGGACATGATCATGTGTCTGTACCATGTTATACAACTATGTACAACTAGATTTTACTCAGTTTTCATTTTACCAGAGCTTCATGATTGTTTCCATGTGCATGTGTTAACCTACAAAATGAAACAGCAAGCCTGTTTTGCAATCAACATTAGTTTTACCAAAGGTGGCTTAGGTTTAGGGGGTTTCCTAATGAAGGAGACAGGAAAAAAAAACAATCACTGATCCCATCACAGATATAAAGTGGCAGATCTGGAATCCGACTCTCGACATTTGAAGACCAATTATTCAAAGTGGATGACCAAAGAGAGAAAGGACAAAGGAACTGATTGTGGAAATGTTTCCATCTTCTCAAAAGCACCAAAAGTTGGCCCTTTAAATGCTTAATAACTGAAGCACTTGATTCTTTCCCCAAATAAATAGGGTATGAGTATGTGCGTGTTATCTCACCATTAGCCTATGCCATTCCCTCCCCGCTTCCTGGTAATATAGCACTCCCTTGATTCAGAAACGATTGCTATTTTTTGCAAAAAAATTCCTATGCTCCCCTGAGGCTCCTGGTCCTATTTAAAATAGTTGAGTCCTGCCACGAGAAAGAACTTTTCCAGAAACAGTTCGGAATCCAGGACGGCTATGTGTGCAGCTCGCCCAATCAGCGTATTAGCTGTGTTTGGCAAGGCGTGGAATACATCGTGACGGATTAAAGTGCAGTCCTTAGCTCCCACAACAGGCTGTAGAAGGTTGTTGATCATCTCAGCATAAACAGGACCTTGGAAAATTGAAGAAAAATATATATATATCATTTTCATTTGTTGCACAATATCATAGAATATAGACTCATAAGATTGGAAGGGAACTTGGGATATCTTTTAGTCCATCTATCTGCTAAAGGTAATGTAGTAGTCAATGATACTCCAGCTTCAACCACAACAATACATGAGCAATAGATACAAACTCAAGGTAAACTGCACCAAACTCAATTGCAGAAAATACGACTTCAGCAAACGGAGTGGTCAATGTCTGGAATACACTACCTGACTCTGGTTTCTTCCCCCCAAAAAACTTTAACCTTAGACTGTCTACTGTTGACTTTACCCTTTCCTAAGATATCTGTAAGGGGCGTGCATAAGCACACCAACCTGTCTACCATCCCTGTCCTAATGTTCTCTTTTATTCATATCCATTTCATGTACTTATAATCATGTTTATACTTATCTAATACATGCTTGACAAAATAAATTTTATTACCAGTTCTGTGGGTGTGGCTTGGTGGGCATAGCTTGGTTGGCATGGCAGGGGAAGGATATTACAAAATCTCCATTCCCACCCCACCCCAGGGAAAGGATACTGCAAAATCCCATACCCTCCCCATTCCACTAACCTGCTTTTCAGCTCCTATGCAGGGCATCAAAAGAAGATCCAGCCGACCAGCCGATCAGCTGGGACTCGGGAGGCAAAGAACAGATTGGGGGAGAGGTCAGTCAGAGGTGGTATTTGCTGGTTCTCCGAACTACTCAAAATTTCTGCTACCAGTTCTCCAGAACTGGTCAAAACCTACTGAATACCACCTCTGAGCAAGTCTATAATCATGTCTGTTTGCGTCATCCTCTGGTCACATGACTGCAATCTACTTTTGGGGGGGGGAATGGCATGTGCTTCCAGTTTTCAACAAATGGGCTTGCTTAAGGACTATGATGTTCACTTAATGACTGCAAGAGTCATTTTATGACTGCAAGGTTTACTTAATGACTGCTACAAAAAAAAAAGTTCTAAAATCAGGCCGGTTGCCGGATGACCTACTTTGCAAACATCACAATTTATGCTCATAATTCTCAATCTTAATGACAATCATAATTCAAACACTAGCTATTTGCTAGTAGACCAGTTAAAATGATTGTCATTATCATCATTCTAGTCATTGTCTATCCACTGAAAGATGAAGGCCTCTTCTGCATGGAGAAGGCTAAAACATATGAAGCTGGAGGCTAAAACATGTGAAGAACAGTTGCTGGGGTTGGGTATATCTAGTCTAATGAAAATAAGGACATGGGGAGACATGATAGCAGTGTTTCAATATCTCAGGGGCTGCCACAAAGAAGAGGGAGTCAAGCTGTTCTCCAAAGCACCTGAAAGCTGGACAAGAAGCAACTGATGGAAACTAACCAAGGAGAGAAGCAACTTGGAATTAAGGAGAAATTTCCTGACCGTGAGAACAATTAATCAGTGGAACAACTTGCTTGCAGAAGTTGTAAATGCTCCATCACTGGAAGTTTTTAAAAAGATGTTGGATAACCATTTGTCTGAAGTGGGGTAGGGTTTCCTACCTAGGCAGGGGGTTGAACTAGAAGACCTCCAAGGTCCCTTCCAACTCTGTTATTCTATTCTATTCCTATTCTATTCTATTCTATTCCTATTCTATTCCTATTCTATTCTATTCTATTCTACTCTACTGTTTATTCTATTCTATTCTGTTTATTCTATTCTGTTTATTCTATTCTATTCTATTCTATTTTATTCTATTCTATTCTGTTTCCAACCAATATGGTCCTGAGCTTTCCTTTGCCAATTGAACCCTCAATACTTGCTGATGTCATCACTCCATCTTGTTTAGCATCCTCTTTCATGGAAGCTATTTATCAAATGGGATTAATCCTTTGACTGCCTTCGAGCTCAAGACATAAAGCCAACCTCTATATCCTTCAAGAGGGGGAGAAATGTGATGGGAGGTCCCTATGCATATTCTGAAAATGAAGGAAAAACAAGGATGGGTAGGATAGTTTCCTCTCCAAAATGAACACTGTGATGTTATGCCAAACATGTATCTTTTCATGCCTCTTTGGGCCACTTGTAGCTTTTGTATTGATTGTGAGCTTAGTGTCCATGTTTCACCAACATATATTAGAGCAGGTCGCAGACACGGATCAGAATTTTTTCTCTTCAGGAATAGGGAGAGGTTGTTCTTGAAAAATTGCACTTAGCTTGCCAAATCCCTGCCCTAACTCTAACCTTAAACTCTTGCTGTTGTTTGAGGGAGATAAAAGAGTCTTACAAATTGGAAATGAATATGGTGGATACCTCAACTCAAGGAGACTCTCACCTGTATGTCTGTCTTTCAAGGCAGATTTACACATTTCTATTCTTGCAGAATGAAATGGCACATAGCGATCCTGGGTAGAAGCAACAAGGACCACATTTTTGAAATACTGAAGACCTGCAAAAGAGAGAGAAAGAGAGAAAAGTGGGGGAGAGAGAGAGTCAGAAAGACAGAGAGAGAGAGAGAGAGAGAGAGAGAGAGATTCACACAGAGAGAAAGAGAGAGATCGACAAACAGGGAGAGAAAGAGAGAGCCAAAGAGAGAGAGAGAGAGAGAGAGAGAGAGAGAGAGAGAGAGAGAGAGAGAGAGAGAGAGAGAGAGAAACAGACAGGGAGAGAAAGAGAGAGACAGACAGACAGAGAGACAGAGAGACAGAAAGAGAGATAGACAAACAGACAGGGAGTGAAAGAGAAAGACAGACACACACAGAGACAGACAGAGAGAAAGAGAGATAGACAAACAGACAGAGAGAGACACAGAGAGAAAGAGAGATAGACAAACAGACAGGGAGAGAAAGAGAGAGACAGAGACACACACAGACAGACAGAGAGAAAGAGAGATACACAAACAGATAGAGAGAGACACAGAGAGAAAGAGAGATAGACAGACAGGGAGAGAAAGAGAGAGACAGAGACACAGACAGACAGACAGACAGACAGAAAGAGAGAGAGACAGACAGAGAGAGAGACAGACAGAGAAAAAGAGAGAGACACGGAGAGAAAGAAAGATAGACAGACAGGGAGAGAAAGAGAGAGACAGAGACAGGCACACAGACAGATAGAGAGAAAGAGAGAGAGAGAGAGACAGACAGAGACAGAGAGAAAGAGAGAGAAGAGTCAGAAGGTCACAAAGGAGGATCACATGAACCTGGGACACTACAACGGTCATAATCATGAGTCAGTTGCCAAGCATCTGAATTTTGATCATGTGACCATGGGGATGGTGTCATGGTCATGTACCCTATGACTATTATTAAGTGTTGTACCTTATGATTCTTGATGAATGTATCTTTTGTTTTATGTACACTGAGAGCAACTGCACCAAGACAAATTCCTGTGTGTCCAATCACACTTGGCCAATAAAGAATTCTATTCTATAATTGTGATGAACTTTTTTTCACTTTTTTTAAAGCACTGTTGTTCTTCTTACGCAGAAACCATTTTTCCATCTAGTTGGTGTCTTTCTATCCTAAGGAGTCAGGCATGGTACATTCTTACCTGTTTCCCCCCCAAAAACCCACCTGTTTTTTGGCTAAGTTGGTACAGGAAACACTTCCGCAGATCGGCATTGTCCCTGAAAGTCAGCTGCAAAAGAGAGCCAGATTTCTTCAGCTTTTGCATCAGCCACAAACCTAGGGAGAGGGAGTTAAAAAGAGAGTTGATCTGCAAGAAGATCAACTCCAGAAGAATGTTTAAGTCTGTCATCTGTACCTCTATAACTGTCTGGTTTGGTTCTGTAACCCAACAGGACAAACACAGACTTCAGAGAGTAATTAGGATGGCAGAAAAAATAATGGCTACCAACCTGCCTTCCATTGAGGACTTGTATACTGCGCAAGTCAAAAAGAGGGTAGTGAAAATATTTACAGACTCCTCACATTCCGGACATAAACTGTTTCAACTCCTACCCTCAAAATGACACTATAGAGCACTGCACACCAGAACAACTAGACACAAGGACAGTTTTTCCCCCGAACACCATCACTCTGCTAAACAAATGATTCCCTCAACACTGTCAAGCTATTTAC
Organism: Laticauda laticaudata; assembly: GCA_004320025.1. Lineage (NCBI taxonomy): Eukaryota > Metazoa > Chordata > Lepidosauria > Squamata > Elapidae > Laticauda > Laticauda laticaudata. The sequence goes on from BHFT01058422.1 coordinate 32,654, forward strand.
TAAGTGTGCATTATTATTACTATTAATCCTCCCATCTTCCTTTCACCCATCCCCTCCCACTTACGACTGTGTGACTGTAACTTTGTTGCTTGTATCCTAACGATTTTTATTGACTGTTTCCTAGTATGATTTGATTGCTGATTGTACCCTATGACTATTATTAAGCGTTTTATCTTATGATTCTTGACTCTTGATGAATGTATCTTTTATGTACACCGAGAGCATTTGCACCAAGACAAATTTGTTGTATGTTCAATCTCACTTGACCAACAAAGAATTCTATTCTATTCTATTCTATTCTATTCTATTCTATTCTATTCTATTCTATTCTATTCTATTCTACTCTGTTCTGTTCTGTTCTGCTCTGCTCTGCTCTGCTCTGCTCTGCTCTGTTCTGCTCTGCTCTGCTCTGCTCTGCTCTGCTCTGCTCTGCTCTGCTCTGCTCTGCTCTGCTCTGCTCTGCTCTGCTCTGCTCTACTCTACTCTACTCCATTCCATTCTGTTCTTCTATCAGACCAATTAGTGTGGACAGATTCATTTTAAATTTTTTTGATTAAGCACTCAGGAAAATGGGGATTTTCTGCATTTCACATACTCACAAGTGATTATTAGAGATCAAACAGTGTTTATGACAGTTTTTATATCTATGTTTTTGCCCTTTTTGAGAGGGTTACTATGCATTTTGCATGTGCAAAATGACACTTGGGCTAATCTAAAAAGGAATCCCTGCAGATTTTACTCCGCTAGTAACTGCCGACTATAGGGAACAGTGTTCATCTCTGTTTCAAGGCTAGTGTAGCCAGCATGATGTCATGGAACACTGTTCCCTTCCCACAAAGGTGCTACCTATTTATCTACTCTCATTTGCATGCTTTCAAATGGCTAGGTTAACAAGAACTGGAGCAAAGATGGGAACTCGCTCGGTGACATGGCGCTCATGTCTCAAACTCAGGCTGCCAGCTTTCCAGCTGATAAACCCAGCGTCTTTACCCCTGAGCTATCACACCACTCTCTTTGTAATAGTTGTGTGTGTATGTGTGTAAAGTAAAGGCCAGAGTACTCCCAGTTATGATGGGAGTACTCAGGACTGTGACCTCTAAGTTGGGAAACTTGGCTCCAACAGATTTCAGAAATAACATCGGAGTGCAGAGTTTGAAATAGTTAAAATATTGTGCAAAAACTTTGAACTCCCAGGTCTCTGTAGAGGACCTGAGATTGGGGAAGACGCAGACCACCCAGTGGGATAAGAAGGATTGATTAATTAATTAATTATTTAATAGACTTAAGGGAGTTCTCTTTCTTCTCAAATCAACCACAGTGGCTTTCCTGCAAGTAGCCGACCACCTCCTTCTCCTTCTCCTACTATCAAGCTGATCATATATTATTCTGTTCACTCTATCCACACCCATTTCTTCTTTCAGTCCTTACCCATGGATGATTTCAGGGACTCTTACCTGTACTAACTAAAGTACTGTTGTTGTACAGCGTTCCCAGGTGAGGTCCGGAGAGGGACAAAAAGGTGTGTAGCTTATTGAGGTAATAACGAAACCTGGGCCGAGTCAGTACCGATCGGATGATCACGTTACCAAGTGAGTGACCAATGAAGCTACAGAAATGAAAACAATACAACTTATACTTGTTTTTGCATAGTTTAAACATTCTCTACCCACCGTCTCATTTGATTGTGTGTCAGGCAGAATATCATTCTAGTATCTTCATGCTAAGTTTATTCAGGTATCTTCAAAGTCTTTAAGATGTCTTTTCCCATATTTCACCCCATCAGAATTGATTTTCCATTCATGAAGTAAGGGATTTTCTATTCAGGAGGGATGAACTAACATTCCCTCCTGCTTTCTGACTCTTCTGCCAGCTTCCCCACAGTTTCTCACATAAGGAAAGGATCCTAATATAGGATTATATTAATCCTTTAATATAATTAAAGGATCCTTTTATTAAAGGATCCTAATATAGGATAATAAAGGATCCTAATATAGCCCGATTCCTTCTTCTTGGTCTTTACCTGATACGTGATATTGATAAATTGTATAGCTGAATATGTTGAATGATTTCATCCAGCAATCGATCTGTCATGGTATCAAAGTCTGCAAATGTATCTGTCTGTGAAAACAAAATGGGGTGTGGGAGGAAATATTTCCTAAAGTTGGGGTCTCTCCAGACATGAAGAAACAAGTTTCCAAGACAATAATTGAGGTGAATATAATTGTACTATATATGCTTTGAGTTTACAATTGACAGAAGGAAGAGAAGGAGGAGGAAGAGGAGGAGGAGGAGGAGGAGGAGGAAGAGGAGGTGGTCAGCTACCTCCAGAAAGTCAAGTAAAATGATACAGTAGGCTTCACCCAAAGAATGTTAAATTGCACAGATACAATTAATTAAAGGAATTAATGTGGGGAAAGCTTCTGTGCACGCACATCTCTGATGTTATCAAATCTGCATTGTGAATTTAATTTGGGAAATCAATTTTATTTGGAGATTGCCTCCAGAAGTTGTAAATGCTCCAATACTGGAAGTTTTTAAAAAGATGTTGGATAACGTAAACAAACTTCACCACATCCCAAAGGACGGATTCGAGGGGGTTGGACTAGAAGACCTCCAAGGTCCCTTCCAACTATTCTATTCTGTTCTGTTCTATTCTAGTATAAATCACCTTTAAGATGAATTTCTTGATACAACTACCCAAGAAAGGCAAGGCAAGGGTAAACCAGTTCCGGAGTGTTGCCAAGTCTTCCTGGACCTGAAGTCACCCAGAGATGAACTCCGCTTGAAAGAGAATTTATCTTTATCCTCCCTAAACACCCAACATGCTAAGAAGCAAGACTGATACATGAAGGCTCAAAATGCAATTTCTTGGTAGAGAAATGGGACATCCTAACTGGTTATTTAAAATATTTAGAGATCCAATTTTCAGCATCTCTGTTCTATGAAAGTAGATCATTAACAAAGACTCCTGATTATTTTTCCTTTGCCTGAATGGATATTAAATGGTTCCCTTTGAATCTTCCCAGTTTTCCCTGATATTTTGAAATGGAAGAATCCACTGAATTAAGCCCATGTCACAGTGAACCAACGGATGCAAAGAGGATGTAAAACGGACAAAAAACCTTGCCATCCGTTCGAAAACGCGACTGTCCTCACTTGCCTCCGTTTTTGCTTCCTCTCTTCCGTCCGCATGCCGTTTATTGCGTTCTCATCGCACTCAAAAGTTTCTGGGCTGCCCGCAAAATTTTTTGGCGAAATGTATCCAGTTCGTCCGTTCTGCCATCCGCTACGCATCTGCTACGCATCGTTCAGCATCCGTGTTACGGCATCCGCTATATTCCGCTTGGCATCCGCTGCGCATCATGCAACTGCATTGCGCGCCGGAGGCAGGAGAAGTGGAAGGGCGAGTTGGACGATGCACAACGGATGCAGAACGGATGCCAAGTGGAAACAAGTGTTTAAAATGGAAAAAACTGTGTCGCAGAGGGGACCGATCTCCGGATATTAAGCGACTGTCTAGAGGATGCCTAAGAGGATGGCAAAGGGGACACCTATACTGCCTATAAAAAGTGGGAGCAACTTGGTCTGCATCTCACTTCAGACACAGCCCACCTGCTGCAGACCTCCTGCAGCTTCATCTGACTCTTCCTCCTTCCACAGCATCCCAGTCATGTCCACCGTGGATCGTACCACGAGTCCTTTTTGGCAGCCACCATCATTCTGCAACAGTACCGAAGCATCATACGCTCTGTGACTTACGTACCGGAAGAAAAGAGGCGGCCAAGAAGCGTCTGGAGTCCGAAAAATTGGATCGGGGAGAAGAGCAGAGTAGCGGATCGTACCAACAAGCTTAGTGGTGGAGCTGAGGAACGAAGGACATTGTGCATTCCAGGGAACTTTCATTGAAGGATGCCCTCCACCATGTTTTGATGAAGTTGTGCAGCGGCTGACAACCCGGCTTGACAAGGGAAACACAAACTTCCGGCCCAGCCTGGAAACCTGGCTCAAAGGGGCACTCCACTTCTGCGCCGACCTGGCCTCAGGGACCACCTACAAAAGCAATGCAGTATGGCTGGAGGGTGCCAACACAACACGATCAGCATTGTGGTCAGAAAGTGGTGCAGGGCCATCCATCGAAGAATACAAGGAGGAGCTTCTCCAGTGTCCTCCATGAAAGAAGGGATGGAAGCAAGTTCAGAGCAAGTGGTATCAGAAGTGGAAATTCCCCCACACCATTTGGAGCCAAGTCGATGGCAAGACAATGGCCTGCAAAGCGCCCAAGCAAAAGTCGGGGTTCACTTATCAACACCTACCAAGGGCTTCTTCAGCATCGTTCCTCTTGCTCGCCATGGTCAATGCTGACTACAATTCATGTCATTGATGCTTCAGGCTAGCGCTCACTTTCAGATCTCCAGGGTATCACAATGCCAGTCACTCTCAAGGAGGGGCTGGAAGGCAACCTCATGTGGGGCTTCGACAGACCAGACCCCCTGCCTAAGACATATGCAAGATGTGCCCTAACTTCATCGTGAGGGGATTGATGCCTTCTCCTCAGAAACCTTCACTCTGAAGCCCTACACTTCCAGACTCCTGACCCGTGAAGAGAGGATCTTCACTACAGACTGTTCCAGGGCAAGGCGGGTGGTGGGAGAACGCGCCTTTGGCATCCTGGCCACAGGTTCCAGGTACTGCTCACACCATGCAGCATCGGCCAGAGGACGTGAGTAGGATGTGGAAGGCTTGCTGCTCTGCAAATCTCATGCGCACCGCGCTACCCAGGTTCTTGCAAGAACACGGCTCTGTGGACCATCAACAAGGCCAATGGGACATGGAGCCTGGGGAATGGGAGGCAAGGGTGAAACTGATCGACACTCAGGATTGTGCAAGGACAACGAGCCTCACGGGAAGTGAAGAAGCAGGAGCGCAACCTCCTGAAAAACTGGTGCAAACCTCCCAGCTGGACGCAGTGGAGTGGCAAGAACAGGTTGTAGATGCTTAATGGGATTGCTTTCCTTCAGCTGTTCTCATCAACACAGATGAGATTGGGCCATGGTTTGTTCGGTGGGCCTAACAATGAACAGGGCATTAATAAAGGGTTGTGTTTTGTGCAGAAATGTGTGGATCAATGCTTCATTGTTATTTGATAAAAAAGGGCATAGAGTGTGGCACCTGGGAAGGTAGACCATAACAGTGCCACTATGCTTGCACTGAGGTTTTTCTTATCCCACAGCTATTACCATCCACAAGGTTTACCTGCTCATTCCACAGGTATCCCGTGCCCACCAACTGCTATCTTAACCCATTACCAGAAGCATGCAAAGGCTTAAGCCAATTCTAAAAGTTTCCACAAGGACTTTATTAGCAAAAATGAAATGAAGCAAGTGTGTGAATCCAAAGATAACTTTTATTGAACACAGCTGTTTTGTAAAAAAAAAATGACCCAAGTCCAAGTCTGTCAATAACAGTACACAGGTAGCCAGCATCCGGTCTCTGTGCACTCTTCTTGTCACTCGGAGGTGGGTGGCCCAGTTCAGGGTGAAGGGTCCAGGTGCTGTGGTGGTGGTTGGTGCTGGAGTTGCCTTGGCCCCGAGAGGACAACAGGGGACGGTCGGTTGTTAGAAAGGGTTGGACAGCTGGCTCAACCCCAATGAATGCTGCAGGTCCTTCCTCATACCATGGGGTGTCAGCCCCAATACTAGATGAAGATGTTACTGAGGGCCGGGTTGGGTGTGGGTGGAGGAGGCTGTTGTAGTGGGGCTGTCTTGCTCTTGCAGCTGGGTGAGGACTGGCGGTGGGTTGGCATCATTGGCGTGGGTGGCATTGGTGCATCAGTGGGAACAGGTGGAACGGTGTCGCCCCATGACTCTGTGCCTGGACTGGGAAGGGCTGCTGCACTGTGCTGCGAACCTCCTGGTAGTGTGAGGGCCTGTGGGAAGCCTTGGAATGGGAGGGGACAATCACCTGGGTGGAGGAGCCAGACACTGGAATGGTGGAGCAGGTTCCTCTGGGTCTGGAGGGTTGGAGCGCTTCGTGATCTGGTCCTTCACCAGCTGGTATTGTGGAATTCCACCATTTCCTTGAGGGTCTGGTTGACATAGGGTGAGGGAAGGGCTTTGCAGTTGGAGGATGAGGAGTCGGTGTGGACCAGCTGAGAGAGGAATCTATGCTTGGTTCTTGATGGTTCCCTGATCTCCCAGCAGAGATCAGTGTGGCTCTGGTCCCTCCTCTGTCCGGCTCTCTGCCTTTTCTGCGGAGGGGCGGAGCTGGGGAGGTGTGTGGATGCGGCTAGGGATGTGGTGCGACTTGATGTCTCCTTCTCCCAACCACCAGGGAGTCCTTCATAACGCACTCACCACGCGTATACCCCCTGTCTGCGGGTTCTCCGCCGTGGCATGCTCACAGAAACCTCCTGGAGACAGGGACTGACTCTCGGCTGGAAGAGACTGGCTCTCAGCAGGGCATGCCGGGAGAGAGGAGGGTAGTTAAAGGGGCTGAATGGTGCTCTCGGTAGCGGACCTCACCCTCAGGAGTGCACGGCCATTACGTAGTCTCGTCTGTCTGTAAGTTCACAGTGGCCTGGCCAGATTTCTTGAGGTGCTTGCCATAACAGGTGTGCATATGTTTCCACCAGCGAGGAGCAACCTCCGAAGTGTAAACCATATCTTGCCCCTCTCCTCGTCCAAGCAGCCGCTTCGCTTGGTGTCCCTGGTAAGCTGGTGTCCCTTTTCTGCCACAGATAGTCATTCTCTCTCGCACTCCAGCACCCCATCCTTGTGCGCCTCTTAATATAGTATTGCCTTCTTTCCATTGTCGGCATTCAATGCTCTTCCTCCCTTTGGCTGGACCAGATGGGCCTCATTCAGAGGGGCTCGCAGTTAGTAAGGGGCTGCTCCTCCAACAACCAGCAGCAAGCAGCAGCAGCAGCAGGAGCACAGAATGCATCATCATCATCATCATCATCCCTGACCAGCAGGATCAAATCAACATCATTCATGATCAGCAGCAGTAGCAGGATCGATCATCATCAGCAGCAGCAGCAGCAGCAGATCAGCAGCAGCAGGACCAGCAGGACCAGGATCAGCAGCAGTAGAGTAAGCACCGAGCAGGGCAGCAGTCCAGGGAACACGAGCAGGACACAGGATCACGAGCAGGACGAGGCAGGAGAGCAAGACCAGGAGCACGGCAGGGATGAAGCAAGTCCAGGAGCATGGGCAGTACAAAGCAGACCAGGCAGGGACCAGCTAGGACCAGGAGCAGCTTCAACAGAGTAAGCACCAGCAGAAGCACCACCACCAGGAGAGCTTCACGCAGAGAGCCCACAGAAGCAGACGTCAGGGGCAGGTGTAGGAGGTTGCCCCTGTCCTCTTGCCAGGGATGGCGGGCAGGCTGCTGAGGGTTCGCTTCCCTCCATGGTTGTGGGGTGCTGGCTGGCAGGGAGGCTGGCAGGCACCAAGGCTGGCAGGAAGCCTGGCAGGAAGCAGGCACAAAGGCTGCAGGCAGGCCACCACAGGCGCAGGAAAGCCTGCAGGTAGGGCTGGCAGGAACCTGGCAAGTAGGCTGGCAGGAAAGCCTGGCAGGAAGCCTGGCAGGTAGGCTGGCAGGGAGGCTGGCAGGAAGCCTGGCAGAAAGCTTGGCAGGAAGGGCAGGCAGGCATGCACCAAGGTTGGCTGGAAAGGCGGTGGCAGCAAGGCTGGCAGGCAGGGCATGCGCAGGGCAGGCAAGGAACTCAAGTATCAGGCAGCAGGTCTTTCTCGGAATGGCTGGTCACTCGTGCGGAGCTGCTTCCTTTATATCCGGGGGGTTACGCAATGCTTCCCCCTGCATGCGCATTAAACGCTCGCACCATTCGCTTCCGCTGTGGCATCCGCTAGGCTTCGCTGTGCATCCAGCTTTATCCACGTGATCCGCTGTGCATCCGCTTCATCTGTTCGGCGTCGTGCTTCTGCAATCGCTGTATCCGTTCCGCGTCCGCTTCGGCTGAGGCCCCCCAGGAAGCCATGCGGTTTGCCCATCCGTTCCATCAGCTGGGCTTTCCGTTCCGCATCGCTTGCATAGCTGCGTCCTCCCCGCGTCCGTGTTATCCGCTCCGGTTATGCAAATTTTTGCCCCTTTTAAGAGTGCATAACAACGGATGGAACATTTTGCTCATCCGCTATGTCCTTTTTGCATCCATTTGCCAGTGTGACATGGGCTGCAGAGGACACAGACAAAATGTGTCAATGTCTATTTCCATAAACCAGAGGGCAGCACATAGAGAGAGAGAGAATATATTGTTTCAATTTAACCTATCCTGCTTTCCTATACCTAACTTCTGTGTATCCTGTTGCTTCTGGCCTTTATATTTCAAGAACAATATATTGTTTATTGTACCCTTCATGGACATCAGCCTGCCCCATACATGTTAGCTAAGGAGAGGATGTTATAGTTCCTAAAAGCTGAAGGTTGAGGGAACAGAAACTTGAAACAATTGCAATTCTCTCTGTTTGCAACACTTTGTTCCCCCAAAACCAAAGCACTTTTATTAAATTCCAGAATAACAGAGTTGAAAGGTACATTTGAGGTCTTCTAAGCCAACTCCTGCTCAAACAGAAACTATAGCATCCTGGATAAAGTTCAGTCTCTTCTTAAAAGCTTCCAGTGATAGATCACCCACAACTTCTAGAAGTAAGCCGTTCCACTGATTAATTGTTCTCACTGACAGGATATTTCTGTTTAATTCTAGGTTTGAATTCTCTCCTTGATAAGTTCCATCCTTTACTTCTTGTCCTGCCCTCAGGTACATCCCCTTCTTCTCTGTGATAGCACCTCAAAGATTGGAACATTGCTACCATGTTCCCCCTAGTCTTTCTTTTCATTAAACATGCCCAATTCCTGCAACTATTCTTCATATATTTTATCCTCCATTTCCCTAATCATCTTTGTTGCTCTTCTCTGCACTCTTTCCAGAGTTTCAACATCTTTAACTAACTGGAGGAAATTGGCAATTGAGACATATGAAATATGAAAAAATAAATAAGTATTCTGCTGGGCCTAAGAGCATATTTTCATCTTTAGAAATTGAACATCCTTATTTAAAGAAGACTGCTATCATGTCAGCCTTAATCTTTCTCTTCTTTAGACTAGACATACCCAGTTCTCACAACCGTTCTTCGTACTCTTTAGCCTCCAATCCTTAATAACCTTGGACTTGGTAACATTCAAAAATCAGTTAAAAAACCTTCCATAGTGTATTTAATGTGAGAACCACCATTTAGGTTTACCCTTTAAAAATCAATGGTGGTAAGCAGCCCACAAATGCATGCATCATAAAATAAACTAAAGTTTCTTATGGTAAGAATATGTTGATTTCCTTTCGATGTGGATGAGAATGGTCTCCATTATGTCACATATGATAAGACTTTTCCAAGTGACAGCATCATGAGCTACTCTCATATTAAGAAGCAATGGGTGGAAACAAATCAAGGAGAGAAGCAATCTAGAACTAAGGAGAAATTTCTGAGTTATTACTTTATAAATTCTTGGGAGTTAATGAAAAATGATGACATCACATATCTGTTTAATTATAAAACAAATCACATGAGTTACAAATGGATATGAATGGTATATTTTTATAGATCACTTTAGTATCTGTGGAGAAAATATTATTTTGTTTCTTTTTTAGTGTTTGGAGAGGTAAAGAAAATAGAGCTGGTTCTGATTGCTCTCAAAGATACATTATTTTGGAGCATTTTAAAATTCTTTAGTGAAGCCAGAATCTTGTTCTTCAAAATTGTATGAAAGAAATTGAATGTTCTTGGTAGACGGTGTTGCTTACTAAGAATAGCTCATGAAATGAATTATGTTGCTGCTGCCATGTTAACCAAAAGGAATAAAAAGTACTTAATCAAAGAATTAGGAAGGAGAAAATGCTTGTGAAATGACAGTAATGTTATGAATGCAAATATACTGAAGATGTCCCCAAAATAGTCCAACAGAAATGAAGGAATAACAAATCTGAAATGTTTCAAAATGGAAACTAATACCATACTAATATTTTGCCTTTGCAGAAGTAATTTGTGATCTTTGTGGCAATGTCCATTCAATTTCACTTTTCACCTCTACAAAACCCTTCTTTATAAGATGGAAACGCAGACATCAAGTTTTCAAACAAACCACTGAAGGATGATTCAAATACCTGGTTCCGTTCTGACATTAGGAAGTCCAGTTTCCCTCCAGGGAGACCCAATTCAATGAAAGTTTTTACCAGCCGAAGATCTGCACTGTTACCTGGAAAACCAAAAAAGTAAAGATTTTGATCCAACTATCCTTTGGATACACCTTTGTGTCTCTCTATGTCAGTGGTCTTCAAACTTGACAGCTTTTCATGTCCTTCAACTTCCAGAAGTCTTTTCAAGTCTGAAGACCCTTGCTCTATGTAGTCAAGATTGGAATCCTTTACCACGCAGGATGGATATGTTGCTCTATTTACTGTATGTCTAGTAGTTCATCCTTGTGAAGGAAATGGAGAGGCAGTTTGGTGTTAAAACAATCTCTCTCTCTCTCTCTCTCTCTCTCTCTCTCTCTCTCTCTCTCTCTCTCTCTCTCTCTCTGTGTGTGTGTGTGTGCCTCTCTGGACCTCTCTCCCTCCCACTCCTCCCCTAGGAAGGAGGCAATGACACAGCATTTGGAAAACCATGCCAAAAAAGCTGCAAGGGACTTGTCCACTCAGTTGCCAGAAGATGAAAATTGACTACAAGGAATCTCTCTCCATTCCTCAGGAATTAAAGGAACAGGATTTACCAATTTTTGAACTGCAGTGGACTATGTGTGAAATGTTGCAGGCATGCTCAAATAGCACAGGGTCAGCTTGCACATGAAGGGCCAGATGTAGAGAACAACAAGGCAGAGTTGGTGGGTGGAGTTAAGTCGTTATGTTCCCATAAATGGTCTAAATCGAACTCATGTTGAATTCCATTATCCCTTATCTGGTGCCAGTTTAATACTGAACTTTACTTAATTAGATTTTGTGTGTAGGGTTGAGTAATAAATTGTCTGAACTGCAACTTAACACATGATCCTGACCATATGCATGGTCCTGACCTTGTGCCTGATGTGCCCCAACAGAAGCAAAGGACTTGGAAGGGGAGCAGTATGAACATCACTCTCTCTCTTTCTCTCTCTCTCCCTCTCCCTCTAACACACACTCTGTGTCTGTGTGTGTTGGGTGGTCTTTTGCCTTACCATCTAGGCCATGGACACAGATCACTAGGTGAATCCCATCTTCCAAATTTTCTTCCTCTTCCTCTGGTGGAAAATATGGGATATCAGAAGCTAGTATGGACAAATCACTGTACAGAAATCCTTCAATCTTCAGTTCCTTTTTAAACGTTTCTTTGGCCTGATAGAAACTGGAGAATACACCAATAAATCACAGGCTGAACAATCGGTAGGCTGTAACTACTTCGACCATTTGGTTAATTACGATAGATATCTCAGTGGCGGAGAAGCAGGATTTATTTAATTGTTCAAATCTGAATGCAAACACCATTCCTTAAATTCCCACATTTAGGTGCCATATCAATTCAGCAATGTCAAGAAACACAGCCTATTTCTGCTCTTGTTTATGATAAATGGAGGCAAGTTATATAAAGGAACCTCACAACTTTTAGGAAGGATACACTTCAGAAAACCCTGGAAAAATCACAAAAGATGAATGAGAGGCACAAGGGTGAAGTGATGTACCCACTGATGCTGCTAAGAAGCTTCTAAAGGGGCACCACCTATATGTTGCATTCCTATTCACATGGATCCTATGGAAAAGTAACATGTTTTATGATCACATGGTTAAAGATTTTTTTAATGTGTTTCACAACCAAGCTATGGTTTCTATAAAACCATTGCAAAATAATACTCGAGGATTAGAATTTAGGAAATAGACTTTTCCTACCATTTTTTTCAACAAGAGGAGGGAGGGAGGGAGGGAGGGAAGGAAGGAAGGAGATGTGAGAGAAAAAGGAGGGAAAAAAGGGTACTATATGTTTACATTTGATATCATCTTTAGGATCTGTTACTGTGCAAATGTTCAGCATGTCAATATTTTTATCAAACATATATTCCTATGTATCCTATGGAAGAGTAATTTGCCCTGGTAGTCTCAAGGTCAAAGGATTTTTTCCCTGTGTTTCACAACCAGATGCAATGTTTCTATAAAAGCATCACAAAATAATACTTGACTTTTCCTTTCATTTTTTTTTCAACAAGAGGAGGGAGGGAGGGAGGGAAGAAAGAAGGAAGTATAGAAAGTTAGCACAGAAGGAAGGAAGGAAGGAAGGAAGGAAGGAAGGAAGGAAGGAAGGAAGGAAGGAAAGAAGGAAAGAAGGAAGAAAGATACTACATGTTTACATTCTGTATCATCTTTACCACTTTAGGATCTTTACTGTGCAAATGGTCAGCATATCAACACTTTTATAAAACTTTTTTTTTTTTAAGTCAATCCTTACTTGAGCATTTGTTCATTGTCTTCTTCTCCCACTTTACTAGATTCACAAGAGATGGCCCCAAAGGACCCTACTGGTTGGTGAGTGATAGGAGAAGTGACCTGCTTGGAGGACAAGACAGTCAGTGGAGGTGTCTCTTTGAGAACTGAAGAAAAGGGCAGACAGGTAGCCGTGCAAGAAACAGATAGATTAACTATCTCCATGGCCTTCTTACTCTCAAGTGCCAAGGTCTCTGGCACCGCAGAATGAAACCCCGTGCTATTTGCTACGATCTTGAGATCTCTTTTTTTCAGCTCAATGTTGCATGAGCCACGCTCAGATCGGTTATCCAGCTCAACTTTCTGTAAATGTGTGACTTCTCTACCACAGGTTATAGTGTTGTTGCTGACCAAAGAGGGAGGAGAGTTCCCCTCGGCAAAGTTCAATTCATATGCCAAGTCTGTTGAGTCTGGATTGGTGTAGCAAAATTCCATCATCTCGTTCTCACAGTGGGAGAAGGCATAAACATCTGTGGCATGCAAATTGTGGTCATGACTCAAGTTTGCATCTTCATGGTAGACATCCAGATTAGAAGCATTCATATCCAAATAATCATTGGCTGTTTCTAAACAGTGATCTTCTCTTCCCTCTGGCAGCTGGTATTCTACTTGAAGTAGTGGTCCCCCTGTGGCCTCCAAATTACAGTCATTCTCAGGGAAGCTATTAACACTTCTTTTTAAGTTAGCAGTATTAGAATCAGATTTGGAGTGTTCCATCAAAGCACCGGGCAGCTGAGGTCTTCCATCCCGGCAGGCAGAAATATTTCCCACTGAGACCATTCTGGCATTTCCTATTTCCACATACTGCCCACCTGAGATGTTTTGGTCAGGTTTGGATGTATCCATGATTTCCGCAGGTTCCTCAGGACTGCTGATCTGAGGAGCAGAGATTGATTTTGTCAACTTGTTGGGCTCCACTTCTCTTTCTTCTTCCTCATAAGGCAAGGAGCTAATAGACGTAAGGGAGGCTTGTATGCCATTAGGCAAGCTGGTATTGCTTTCTGTGTGTCCGCCTTCTAGGGAATTCCGGTGGGCTGCATGCCTTTTGACAAGCTGGTGAAGGATCTCTCGATCCCCAGGCAACTCCAAAGCTTTGCTCTTTGCATCAGACCAGGCCACCGAACTGGGTTCGCTTTCGATTCCCGAGTCTGAAATTATGGATGAAGATCTCTTCATAACCCCTGAGGTTGAGACCTCTTCTTGCTTTTTCATGTTATGCTGCTTCAGAGGTGACTTTGACTCTTCAACAACTGTTTTTGGGTTTGTTGGAATGGAGTCGAAATTATGAATTAGGCCAAATGCCCTCTGAGTTTTACTACATTGATCTACCAGTGTCTCAGTGAACATTGGTTTGTCATAAGCAAGAGTCGATTTACAACAATCCCTTTGAGATGCTTGGCTCAAACGAGTCCCATCCACGTGTTTAGGAGGTTCACAATTGCCAGTGTCACACTGAACATTCATAACAAGCATTGTTTGATTCTGGTGAGCGGTCTTAAACACTGGGTCCATATCCAAGTATGGCACCTCTGTGGCAAGCCTATTATGGTTTTCTGTAAAGCTCATCAGTCCCTTAAAGTTTTTTGAAGGATCTTTCAGGAGATCTGATGGCAAGCTAGATATAACATTGCCTTCCAGGTCTTTCTGAGTGATGTAGGGCTGGATATTGCCGTTCATTGTATATACCTGAGTCATGGACTGAACCTTGAAATTCTTGCCTGTACAGGAGTCACCTTTTGAATAGCTAAAAGGAAACATCAAATTTCTATTTATCCTATCAGTATGAATAACAAAAGGAATGCTGTCCTCCTTTGCTAAAGCAATATCGTTTGAGGAATGTTCTTCATTTCTGTCAAGGTCCACTTGTGAATTGTCCACTGCAGAAATCATGTAGTTTGACAAAATGTCTAACTGAACTGAAAAGGAAAGAAAAATGGAACCATTAGGCACCAATAATATGACAGCGACAGAGTAAATCTTAATACCAAGCCCAAATGAGATTATTATAAAGATATGTGTCAACTCTGAAGCAAACCTGGCTGAAGCCATCTTGTGCTGCCTCATAGTTGCCATGAAGCCTGAGAGGGGGAAGGGAGGGGGGAAGTAGATAGCTCAGCTACAGTCAAAACAAAAAGTTTTCCTTTGGAAACCAAGGCCATCATAACAGGTGGCTGTTGAAGGAGGAGAGGAGCCTGTCACCCCTCTTCATTGGACAAAGTGACTGGTGACATCTAAGAGTTTGGTTTTTTTTACTGTTTAATTAGTGAAAACCATGGGAGCTGTTAGAGTTGGTTTTCACTGGCTGTGCTGATATGATATATCCAATAAACATGTTCTTTAAGAAATTGACTGCCTCGGAGTTCTGCTTTCAATGGGTGCATTACTCGGAACCCTGACATTAGAATTTAGATGACCACCTTTCTCAGTCTAGTGATTTTTGGGTCTGACATTCACATGTCCAAATGTACTTCAGCAATCAATGTCAAATGAGCATAGATTAACTCCAAAATTAACACCAGACCATCAATCAAGAAGCAAAAAATCCCCAGATCAAGGAACTACGAAACAAGCTAACAGTAAACAGCCCAACCAAAGAACCCCTATAACCACTCCCACCAACACTGGCAGAGCAATCTACTGGAATGTAAATTGAGAGCAAATCCCACTTCCTACTAGCACTGATGATGTTATCTAGTTTGATAATAAAATGTATGCAAGAAAACAAGCAAGCTCAGATAGCCCCAAGGACCATTCACTGCCATCTTGTCATACAAAACTGTGAACTATAACTCACAATTTCTTTCATTTTGAGCCATGCAAGCTTGAACTGGTATGAGTTGTGTTCTGTATGGAACTTGGAAGGCTCCAAGTTCACTATTCTGATTGGCCAAAAAAGCCATTCGTGGATTGGCTGTTAGAGATCCAATCCGGTTAACCTGCCAAACGGCGGGAACAGTTAGTGGTGTCATTGGCCACAAGCCGTGGGCAAGCCACTATAAAAAGGGCTGCCGCGGCTTGGGCTGTTGTTCTGTTACTATTGCCTCGCGAGTTTAATGAAAGAGTTTATTGTTGGAACCCGGTCTCATGCGCTTCTTTCCAGATGGAACACTGACGACGAAGGTGGGATCGTCATAGAAGAGTGAGACTGAAGCACGCGGCGATCTGAACCATGAGAGAGAGAGATGACCAGTAACAACGCGCTGCCTGCATCATTCAATCCTGATGAGGAGGATTGGGAGTCATATATTGATCGCTTTCTTATGTTTTTGGAAAGCAACGAACTGCAGGAAAAATCTCTGACAGAGAAAGAGGGCTGTCTTCCTTAACCACTGCGGACCAGCCATCTTTTAAAATGGGCTAAAGTGCTAGCTAAACTCAGAGATGTCAAACAGATGACTTGCCCTGAGCTGAACAGAATGCTACCGAGCACACTACCACCTGTGGTCTCCAACTATGATAAAAAGACACGAGTTCTACAAGAAGGACCATAAGGAAGATGAAAACTGTCGGAGATTTTGTAGCAGCTCTGAGACATTGGAGGAGCTGCAAGTTCAGAACATGGACGAGGCCATGAGGGACCACGTGGTCCTCTGGTTGGAAGGACTCTACCCTTCAGAGCAAGCCCTGAATAGACACAACATAACCGTGGCTGAGCCATTGCAGAGGAAACCGCCACCGAAGCAGCAAAGAAGTCAGCAGCCACCATGTGCCAGATGAATGCGATCCATGATCTGCAAAAAACCAAGCCAGAGAGAAGAAGGCAAGGGAGGAAAGAAACAGCCCACAGCAACAGCCCACTACGAAGATCTCGAATTCCCAGAGCGATTACGAGGATAAAATGAAGATTCCATAGACTTCAACAGACAAGAAATGGCACGAAAGGAGGAGAAACGCAAGAGTTTAAATTGTGCGGATGCGGGGGCAACCAACTGCGAGACTGGAATGCCATTCTTTGATGCAATCTGTAGGTTGTAAACAACAGGGGCACATCGAAAGGGTCTGCTGCCACAAAAAGAGCTATAGTCCAAAAAAATGCGGCAGCACCCCCCACTCCAAACATGAAGAAAGTCAAGCTGGAAGCAGATGGAACTGAAGCAAAAGAACCAGTGACAGAGAGGAAACGCATCAGGACAGTCACCATCGGAAATGCCAGGACAGAAAATGGGATGATGGTCCGGATAGAGGTGGCATCGAAGGGAAGCCCAGTGAGATGGAAGTCGACTTCAGGTCTTTCCTATCTAGGTATCCTGGAATACCATCTGCGACCTGATACCGGACATTAAACAAAAAGAATTACAGAAACAAGAACTAATTTTAAAAAGACTACCAGGGAAATCGATATTCTGTAGTAGGTCTAGACATTTCCTCATCGAATTCAAGAACCTGCCAAATCTTGCCTCTTGACCATTGTCGACCGTGATCACCCTAGTCTGCTAGGGATTGAATGTTCACGCCCCTGGAATCGGGATGACTGGGATCAACCGCATTGCCACAGCTAACTGGGAGGAGAGTCTGCTACAAGAATTCCAAGATGTTTTCAAACAGGATCCCTAGGCAGTACAAGGGACCCCAAATTTCATTTAGCCTAGATCTGAAAATTACCCCCATCGTTTAAAGGCCAGATGCGTTCTCCCGTTTGCATTTAAAACCCAAGAAATTGCAGTAACAAACGCTGAAACAATATTAATACGCTCAAGGGTTTAAACCCTCAACTGACCATGCCAGGTGGGAAACACCCCATCATTACTCCTGTGAAACCAGATGGTCAATGCGCATTCTGGGAACTACTATAAGGCAACCTGAACATGCGCTCCAATAAAGCGCATACCCCAAGTTACCGGTTAGTGCAACCATTCTACTGCACTCACTAGGGGAGGAAGAATTGTTTGCGAAGCTTGATCTCGCACAGCATATCAACAACTACCTGTTGACCCCCATTACCGCAAGAGCAAGACTATTTGACACATAGAGGGCATTCAAGTGTAACCATCTCCAGTTCGGCATTAGTGTTGCCCCAAGCATGTTCCGAACCATCATGGAACACCTGTTTAAACGGAATCAAGGGAGTCATCCCTTATTTTGACGACGAATCTGTCTCAGCAAAAAAATGCCAACCAACTAGAGAACAGATTAAGAGCAGTCTTTAACAAGATTTAGAGATGCAAGCCTCAAGGTAAAATGATGAGAAATGTTGATCTCACCACCAATCAGATGAGTTTTTGGCTATTTAATCAATGAACAACGTAGAAGACCCAACCGGGAAAAAAAAAAATAAAAGAAATCAAAGAACCTCCTAGACCTAGGAACAAAACTGACCTTCAAGCATTCCTAGGTCTCATTAAATATTTTACAATGTGTTCCTGCCCCATAAGGCAACATAGCCAGAAAACCCTACATCAGCTGCTAATAAAAAAAAACTACTTGGACATCGGGCCCACCGGGAAACAGGCAGCATTTCAGGTAATCAAAGACTATTAAACGATCTTAACGACCATCTTTAATCCAGTTATTAGCAATGCCCTGCTCGTTGATGGTCACCTGTCGTGGTACATCGCCTTTTGGTGTATCAGCGACCATCCTGAGCCACAACTACCAGACGGCAGAGAGTCACTGGTCGCTTTTTATTCAAAGACGCATTTCCAAGGTCGACGAACGCAATTACAGCCAATCAACAGAAGAAGCCCTTGCAATCATCGCCGGAGTCAAAAGATTCCATTCCGTAGTACCTTCTACGGTAGAACTTTTCGATCATCACTGATCACAAGCCCCTTTTGGGAATCCTAGCAGGGCAAAAACAAGCCAACCCCAAACTTCTGTCACCTTAGAATGACGAGGTGTCTATCCTCATTGCCTACTCTCCACGCTAATTCATCGCCCCGGAAAAAGCCATCCACACTGCCAATGCCCTGAGCCGTCCCCGCTGCCCATCACAGGAAGAAGGACCCAAGCTCCAACCACTCCACACTCCAACTAGAGAAACCTGCCTGGACCTGCGCTAACCACAGCGATGCTCGCGAGAGAGCCACTGCTAAAGACCCTTTGACAGCGCACATATAAATTGGGAGGTAAGGTTAGGCCAGAGAGAACAAACTGAGTCTATTAAGCCATTTCGCACCCGACAGACAACTGTCTAATAGAAAAAGGTTGCATTTCTTATGGCATTGAACCCAGGGTGGTTATATATAACCAAACCTATCCTCCGTATCGGGGGACCCAGCGCCCTCCCATATATCGGATTAGATGTCTGCTTGTTGATGCGAGCGATTGCCTGAGTCCCAGGCCATAGTCCAAAAATGAAAAGCCATCTGGCCAGGAGTTACGTCTGGTGGCCAGGGCTCTGCGACCATAAAGAACAATGGCTTCCTAGCCTTGGTCTTCACCTCCTTTTGAGCTTCTTTAGCTATAGTTTGTAGTGCATGGCATATGCGAGTTATCATAGCAAAAACCTCTGCTCGCGGATGAATGAACCTCGCCTAAAAAAAAAAATAACAAGTATGTGCGCGTGACAATATCCCCCCAAACAAGGCAAACCTTGAGTAGCCAATGTTTAATTCAATGTGTGTGAGCAAAAAATTCCGCCACCCGATTCTCAGCAATATGCGATCACCTCCTTCTCGGACATCAAATTGCAAACCCTCTATGCCCTATTCATGAGGAGGTGAAATGCAAACCTACGCCAACAAAATAAACGTCAAAATCATCCCTTGTCCTTGGAATTAGGATATTTCACAGCGTATACAATAGCCCCGTCCCATACATCCCTACCAACTTAGAACAAGCGTCGACCAAAATTTCTGTCATGACATCTGAATCCTCCACTAACCTATCACCATAAAACCCCACCGCCTCCTGAAAATAATAAAATCGCACACACCTTAAACCAAAACCACCCTGTATACAAATGATCAAGTGAAACACCTTGAGTTCGTAAGTCCATCATATAAAGCTCTATTCGATGCGTTAATCAAACAAGTCTGTGGCGTGCCCCTCTGCTTGATGAACTTGAAAAGTCCCAAGAGAACGGACCCAACATTTGAATATGAGGCAAAGCAACCCCATATGCAGTTAAAATGGTCTAGCTCACCATGCTAACTTACGCTCCATTCTCTTCAGATTCGAGATTCGTTTAGTCCATTGCCCATGTCTCGGTCAAATCCTAACTCTTGCCGACTTTGGACATATATAAACCCCTCGCGTGAAATGGCCCGAGACACTCAATTCTCTTTGCATCCATAGAGCAGAAAACAGCCACGAGCAGTTTTCCACGGTGGAAACTTACGCGCTCCCAAATGTCATGTTTAATCCACCACCAAGCATTTTTGTTGAGGCCATCTTTCTATTTGTTAGACTAAGAGAGGGGCTTACGATTAGAATGGACAAGGGGGCGTGCAAGGACAAACTAAATCCAACTACTAACTCTACAGGCATATGTACCACTAGCAGCACAACCAACAAAAGCCCACGAACTCCTAATGGGTAGGAAATACATTCCTACCTAGGACAGACTTGCACCCACTTACACCTGGACAAACCCCTCCGACTCCTCAGCAAAGCATACAGAACTTTTGAAAATTGGTGACCTGGTCTATGCTGAGAAATACTTCACCAGGGAACTATTTTGGCTTCCAGCCCACAATCACCCACAATTTACAGGCCCCAGTCTTACCAATTTACTCCTAGCAATGGTAGAGATGGAAGCGCACATAAGACCAGCTTCGTTCTCACCAATCATCGATATGAAAAAACCCAAACAGAACAATAAAAATAAAGCTTTTCAACTAAAAACACAAATGGGAAGGGGGGGGAAATAACCAAAATAATAAAAAAGGGAGAGATCCTCCCAAAACAAGAACAACAACCACTACAAAAAGACTATTCTAACAAATCAAAAAAGAACACTTCAGGTTAGCATGAACTCCCAAATGAGAAGTCCGGGAGCAGGAGAATGAAGCAAGGCCTTCCTGGAAGGAAACAGCCAGGCCAGCTCAACCAACCCAATCAAGCCAGGAGGGAGCAGCAGAGCCATCTCAACCAGCCCAAGAGACTCAGGCGGGAGCAGCAAGGCTGACTCACCCTTCCAGGAGGTTCTGTGGAGAAGGACCAGAGAGACAGCGATCCTGTCCGAACCACTTGAAGACCATGCCAAGACTGAGCTGCGCAGATCAACCAGGACTAGAAAAAGTCCCACCTACCTGCGTTGGACTAAACCAAGGGGGGAGGGGTGTTATGTATGGAACTTGGTAGGCTCCAAGTTCACTATTCTGATTGGCCGAAAAGGCCATTCGCGGATTGGCTGTTAGAGAACCAATCCAGTTAACATGCCAAACGGCGGGAACAGTTAAAGCGGTGTCATTGGCCACAAGCCGTGGGCAAGCTGTAATAAAAAGGGCTGCCGCGGTTTGGGCTGTTGTTCCATGACTATTGCCTAACGAGTTTAATAAAAGAGTTTATTGTTGGAACCCGGTCTCATGCGCTTCTTTCTGGACAGAACAAGTTGTGTTTTAGCTTCTTTTTCCTTGGCTTACATACATGCTAAGCCTTCTTCAGTGTTCTGCTTTAATTTGTCCTGTTTCTCTTGAAAAAAAGATCAAACATCTGCACGTGCTCATTGAAGCAGGACTCAGGAGATAGACACATTTCTGCCTCTTGATCAAGTGAACTGGCCGTGAGATAGACTCTTTTCTGCCACTTGATCAAGTGAACTGGCCATGAAATTTTGTTCATGTCTCCTCCACAATGTTTTGTGGATCATCAGATCATTCCTAGGAGGTATAAAAAGTTCCAAGGCGACCCCTATCCTATTGTGAATGAGCAAGAGGTTTTGTGTCCAAAGGCACTTCCCCCAAATTAAAAGGTGGATGCAAGTTTGTGAACCCCTTCCTTACAAATTACAGAAAGAGAATATGATCAGATTAGCTCAGCCATGGACAGAAGATAATATGCCTATATTGTTTTGCAGCAACTCAAGGAAGGTTGGGGAAGAAAAGGGAAAGGATCAGCTTCAGAAGGAATTCCTGAGATACACAAGGATACCACAGTCAATAAAGAGACTGCCAGCTATTGAGTTTTGCAAGCATGGTTGTGTGAGAATACAGTTACAGTCCTAATAGTTTCAAAGAAGGCAATTCCAGTTCATGAATGTTACTGGTCCCTGTACAATATCTCTCTCTCTCTCTCTCTCTTTCTCTCCGTCCCTCGCTCCCTCCCTCTCTCCCTGTCTCTGTCTCTCTCTCTCCCTCTCTATCTTTTCCATCTGTCTGTCTGTCCGTCCGTCCCTCCCTCCCTCTGACATTTTTCTCACTTTTTGTACAACTATCTTTAATTAAATGAAATTTGGGGATGTAACCCCCCCCCCCCAAAANAATTTGGGGATGTAACCCCCCCCCCCCAAAAAAAAGAACCTCAGGCATAAAAAACTCGATCCTATTCCAGGCCCTGTTAACTTTGAACTAAATATTGCTTCTTGTCCTGAGTGGAATAGTGTAATTGCACATAAACCATAATTGCACAAAAAAACCCCAAACTATAATTGCACCTAAAATCACAGTGCAGGAATACAAAAGAAAGCATCCTTGACAGATGGTCGTATAGCGTTCCCATAAACATATCCGGGGAATAGGATCTGGATAATTGCTTTCACTGTTGAGCAGCTCTCACTCTTAAAAAAATTCTTCCCAGTATTAACTTAGAATCTGCTTTCCTGTGACAAAAATCCATGGTTCTATGTCTGGAATTCTAGGATGACCGAAAATCTCCTTGCTTCCTTTGGGCAGTGTTTTTCCTTTGTAATCATGCACAAGATTCCCTGTCAGCTGTTGCTTTATGCTTGCTGTGCTTTGTCATGAACTGTGGGGCAGGAGGGTTGGAGAGTGGAATGCTTGGGGAAGCAAAAGTAAAGACGGCACCTCCTTGAGAAGTTGCCTCAAGGCCATCAAGCTGGAAGAAGGAGGGAGCCCCATACCAAGCTGTGCCTGGACTGACCATTATGAAAATGTCTCACATGGATTTGATTGGTTACAGTGGGTTGGACAGCAAGAGTCAGTTAAGGGGGGAGTAGAACAGAGGGATCTTGATGTGCAATTCTTAGCTCTGACTAACTATCAGGCTGCCCACAAGTTAAATCTCTAATAGAAATGATTCTTGGCTCCATTTGTTGAGAAAAGTAGAGTTTTAAGCAGCCTGACATTCCCTATAGACAGGTAGAACCAAGCACATTTCTCTGTCAATACAAATATATTTGTAGCTCAGGGTTGAAATGAGAGGTTCTTGGTGGTCTCTGAGCTTGTTTGTTTTCTTGCAGATGTTTCATTACCCAAACTAGGTAACATCATCAATGCTAGTAAGGAGTGCTGTTTGTCAGTTTATATCCTGGTGACTTGCTTGTCTATGTGGGTGTGGGGAGGTCTTAGAGATTATTTGGTTGGGCTGTTTGATGTTGGCTTCTTTTGGCAGTTTCTTGTTTGGGGAATTGCTTATTTGATTGTTGGTCTGAAGTTAACCTTGGAATTAAACTATGTAGATCTAGCTGCTGATTCCTGGTGGATAGGTGCTGAAGTCTTTTTGTTCTCTTTTGGGCTGCTTGATTGCCTCTTTTGCATTGCCTATAGAAGTTGTTAATGTTCATGTTTCTATTGATGGCTGATTTGTTAGAGTGCTAGGCTTCTAGAAGTTCCCTGGCATTTTTGGACTTGGCCTGGTCTAGGATAGTCACATTTTTCCCAATTGAAACTATGGCTAAATCTGTTTATATGTTGTGAAACTAAAGAATTTTCATCATGTCTTCTGACCGTCAGACGGACTCTTCATCTCTCTCACACACAGTTGGCTTTCTTGTACACATGGCTTGACAATTCAGTCTCAAAAATAGCAGTTCTTAAGTAACTGCAGCATTTCACAGATCAGAACGGTTCATTGTGTTCATTCATTTTAACAGTTAAAGCTCCCAGAAATGAAATGGAATTCCTATCCCTGCCCACCTTGATAAGGGAAATCAACATATCGGTCCTCAAAGATAATTGGTAGCGTGCTCCAGTCTCCATCAATGTCCAGGCATTCTACAGGAAGAGGTGGCATGCGGGTCAAATACTCAGAATATCGAACTTCGGTTGAAATCTGGTTGTGATGCTGGATGCTGTTGGGAAGGAGATGGAGAAAATCAAAATGTAGCTTTTCATCATCATCAGTTTTTTTTCCTTCTATTTTGCGGAGAGGAATATTTCCCTCTTCACTGATTAATAATCAATAATCCCATAGTTAATTGTTTCTGAAGACGACAGTTCTATTGGAAGTTAAGAAATGAATAGAGAGTAACAGGGATGAAGTAATGAGATAAAAAAAAAAGGACTTCACACTTTCAATGGAAGCTCTGCCATCTTTTCCATGGAATGCACATAATTTAGGAACCAATTGTAGGAAACGAACAGGCAAAGTCTGTGGTGGAATCAAGAGAAGAATCAACCTAGAGTGTCCCAAAGGTCATTTTCCAAGAGGCAACTGGATTTTCTGGATTTTCTTTGAAGACAATTTGCTTCTCATCCAAGAAGCTTCTTCAGCTCTGCCTGGATAGTGGGGAATGGAAGGATTTATACTCTTTGCAGACAAAGCTGGTCACTTCCATTCTTTTAGAGAGTTGTTGAGGCCACTTGAAGGTTTGTCTCTGTCCTCAGTGTCACCTGAGTGGTGGTAATGAATATGGAATCTTCTTGGGACTGTTGAAAGGACTGTGTTGTAGACTGGAGATAGATGATGTTATATACCTTCCTTTCTTTTGAGAGAGAGCTGTTCAGTTTTGACATAGATGGCCTCTTCAACCCCTCTTTGACCAGCAACTCTCTCTGTCCAACTCTCTGTCCAACTCTCTCTCTGTGGGCTTTGCTGTCTTCAAAAGGGTGGGATTTGCCATTTAAATGCAGATGGACTTCTGAATCTAGCCCTGATCGGTTTGTTCTCCCATGTTATGCCCTGCCTTTATGAAGTGGTTGTTTTGTTTCCCCTATGTACAGATCTGACCATTATACTGCATATACCATATCTCTCAACAGAGAGGGGGGAGGGATATGACATTATCTATCTCCAGTCTACAACACAGTCCTTTCAACAGTTCCAAGAAGTCTCCATACCTATTTGCACTACTCAGGTGACCCTGACAACACAGATAAACCTCCAAGTGGCCTCAATGATTTTCTAAAAGAGTGCAAATGATCAGCTGTCTGCAAGGAGTATAAATCCTTCCATTCTCCTACATCCAGTCAGAGCTGAAGAAGCTTCTTGGATGAGAAGTGAAACATCTTCAAAGAAAAACCAGAAAGTCCAGTTGCCTCTTGAAAAAAGCACCTTTGGGACAACCATGACCTGGATGACTGAGAATCTCCATAGACAGTCAACCTAGAGTCATTATGTTCCCACAAATGGTCCAACCTCTCTTGAATTCCATTGACCCTTACCTAGCTCAAATTTAGTGCTAACTTTTAGTTGACCAGATTTTTGGCATGCACAATAAATCAGCTTAACTGGCATTTAATGTGTGGTCCTGCTTCTTATTGCCTGGTATCAACAGATTAATTTAAAGCAGAGATAACTAACATTTGGGCTGGCTAAGCATTATGTTTAGTATTTTTGGAGGGGGGATGAAATGTAGATTAAAATGATTTTTCACTTGTTTTTGTTCTTTAAATATTACATCTAAGGCAGGGGTGTCAAACTCACATCATCACCATGGCATTATGTGATGTATTGGGACTTTTTTCCCCTTTGCTAAACCAGGCATGGGCATGGCCAGTACATGATGCATCTAGCCCATGGGATGGGAGTTTGACAGTCCTGGTCTAAGGTAGGACTTCAGAGAAGTGTTTAAATAATGTCTACCCCAAATTGTAGAACATTTCAGGTTCAACTATAGGGAGCTTCTCTTGAACTTTCGCTGTGTCCCCTCTTCAGTTTATTCTTATTAAATAAGACTAAATAGGTACCAATTGTGCAAAAGTTTCCAAAATTTCCCCCCATGTCCTATTAAACAATCAAGGAATCTTATATGATAGAATGTGGAGCTTGGTGGTGACTATCTCAAGAGAAAGCCATAGAGAAAAGAAATACAAGTCTCTATAGCATCTCTCGCTTTGATCCCTCTGTCCAATAGCTCTTCAAGGCATCATTCACACTCATCATTCCCTTGTTTGCCCTCAACCATGAAGTGAAGATGGAAAGAGGAGAACTTCACACATTCAGTGGAAGCTTTACTCTGAACCAGTTATTCTCCCCTAGATGCAAAACCAAAATTAAGCCACCAGGGCCTTCTCTGTTTCAATAAAGGACAATATTTATAGCTCAGGATAGAAATGTGGGATCCTTGGTGCTCTCTGAGCTTGGTTATTTTCTCACAGACATTACCCAAACTAGATAACATCAACATCATTATCACTGGGTAATGAAATATCTGCAAGAAAACAACCAAGCTCAGAAAGTATAAAAGATCTCTTATGTGTTTCTTAAAACCTCTTGCACCAATTCTCCCTGAGAAAAAATAAAGAACATTCACATTTAATTGGGGGTGGAAGAAGAGGAGGAGGAGGGGCGAGGGGGAGGGGAAGGGAAAGGGAAAGGGGAAGGGGAAGAAGAGATGTGATATGGTAAAAAGACAGTGAAAATTACATACAGACTCTCCTGGAAAGTTGTTACAGCACATTTTTGATGCTCTGCATAAAAGAAGGCCTCCGAAAATCTCTTCACCTAGTGGAGAAACATATAGCAATGCATATCATCTTCAAAGCAAGCTGTCCTGTCTAATGCAACTAATCCACCTAGAATCAGAGTCAAATGTTGTTGTCACTTGCCTCTCTGTTGTTGTTTTTTTTTAATTAAAAAAATAAACTGTTTCAATAAAGGACAATATTTAAATATTAGCTAAATTATTCTGTTGGAATCAGTCTTTAACCTGACTTGAGTTCAAAACCATATTGAATAAATGAACCATATAGATGCTACGAAGGATAAACACACTGTCTTTTATTTAAATAAATAAACTAATTTGATGAATTTTAAAATTTGCACTATTTAATTTTCCCAGTTGGCATTTAATAATAGAACAATTTCTGTTAAGCAATGTGTTTGATCAAGAATAATAATGTATTAATATTTTAATAAAATTTAGTTACCAATAACAGAAAGAGCAAGGCTTTGTAAGAAACCTAAAGGAAATCGACTCTCAAATTTTGTATGTACAAAGCAATCCCATAATAGCTCAAAATTACACGTCAACCTGATTTCATATCACTTTCTGCTTCTAAGTTGGGCACATCAGAGTTCTGCAAGGTTACCCTTAGAGTGTGATGCTCCTGTACAAGGAATGTTGTGATGTCAGGATGTAGGGTTACAATTGCCAAAAATTGGGTCCACATTGCTAGAAGGTGGGAGCAGAGCCATCCAAGATCTTTGCTGATCTGCTCTGCTATCTTTTCTGAATTATTCAGCATCTAGAAGGATGAAAGACAATGTCAAGAACAGCTAGTGACAAAGATAATACAACAACATATTGACTTAAAACCTAAAATATTCCTGTTGGGGATCTTACCTGAAACTTATAGTAAAGAGAAAGTACATTTGATTATTCATGTATAAACTGCCTCTAGAATTGTATGCTCAAAATTAGAAAAGCAATGAAATTCTTACTGATGAAAATGTGATCAGAAAAATATTACAATGTGCAGAAATGAATAGATTAACACTTGCAATTAAAGAGAAAGAGCAAACTGACCATTATAAGATATGGGAACTATTTTATCAATGGCTAGAGAAAAAATATGAAAGCTAGAAATAGCTAATAAATTAGTGAAATATAGAAAATATGTTAATAGAATTAAACATATGAAGAAGAGGAGTGTTATAGTAATAGAGGCTATCTATCTATCTATCTGTCTGTCTGTCTGTCTGTCTGTCTGTCTGTCTGTCTGTGTATCTTTAGTTATTTGGGTTTTCTCCCGCATAAAATTGGAAGTATTTTGGTGACATTTTTATCTTAAATTTTACCGTAAAATTCAAATATTACGTGGGACAGAGAACAGAGAACAAGACAGAGAACAAGAGAACGGCAAAGCCCTCCTCCCATATATAAAAGGCACTGCAGACAAAATCAGCAAGAT
>BHFT01058423.1:0-13613 GCA_004320025.1 Laticauda laticaudata
TCCCACCTTAGGCATAAAGCCATCTGGGTGACTTTGAGACAATCAGCAGGAGGTGGTGAGTTCGAGGCCCACCTTAGGCACAAAAGCCATCTGGGTGACTTTGAGCCAATCAACAGGAGGCAATGAGTTCTAGTCCCACCTTAGGCACAAAAACCAGCTGGGTGACTTTTAGTTCCTTAGGCATGAAAGCTGCAGGGGTGTCCTGGATAATCACCAGGATATAGTGAATTATAGCCTCATTTTAGGCCTGAAAGTGGTTGGATGACTTTGGGCCAATCAGTAGAAGATGGGGACTTTTTTTCCCTTCTTAGGCATGAATCGTAACTGAGTATGTGACTTTCGGTTCAATTACTAGAAGGCTGTGAGTTCTAGTTCTCCTTAAATATGACAGCCAGCTGGTTTACTTTGGGCCGCTCGAGGTTGTTGTGGGGAAAATTGGAAATTATTTGAGTTATTTTTTTAAAAATAAAATAATAAAAGGCCGGAGGCATATAAATAAATAAATGATATCGTAAGCCAGGTTTATTTTGCATTTGTTTATTCTTGTTTTTAGGACAATGGTCAATCTGTCTTATTCTGCCAGCGATCCTGATATGTTTGCCTTAGTGACTAGCGTGTTACAGCAGTTCAACAAACCAGAAGCTATTACAGACTGGTATAGTAGTGTCTTTTTTTCCCAACTTTTTTTCCTTTCCAAATATTTTAAAAACTTTGTTAAAAGACAATGACACCCTCATCCTGCGCACGCTAAGTGGCATCGATTGGCTGGACAATTCAGCTTCGATTGAGACAAGAATGGTGTCAACTTCACCCTGTGTCAAAACTCCTCTTTGAGCAAAGTCTAAATTGTAGATGACATCATAAATAATATTGTGAAGCCTGCATTATATTGCACAGGTAGTCCTTGACTTTGCCAAAGTTGGCATCAGAATCTCTGACGCCAAGCAAGGAGGT
The DNA here is from genome assembly GCA_004320025.1 of Laticauda laticaudata. NCBI lineage: Eukaryota > Metazoa > Chordata > Lepidosauria > Squamata > Elapidae > Laticauda > Laticauda laticaudata. The sequence goes on from BHFT01058423.1 coordinate 955, forward strand.
TATTTAAGTCAATGGCACCCAATGATTTCATGATCTTTTTTGCCACGGTTGCAAAGCGAATCTCTGCAGCTACTAAGGGAATTACACGGCCATTGGGCAAATCCAGTTTCCCCCACTGAGTTTCCTTGTTGGAAAAACTGGCTAGGAATATTGCAAATGGTGATCACATGACCTCATGATGCTGAACCATTGTAAATGCGGGTAGTCCTTGACTTACAACCAGCACTTGAGTCCAAACATTTATGTTGCTAAGCAAGGCATTTGCGAGGTGAGTTTTGCCCCATTTCATGACCTTCCTTGCCACAGTTGTTAAGTGAATCACTGCAGTTGCTAGATGGGTATCCCAGTTGTTAAGTGAATCTGGTTTCCCCCCATTGACTTTGGCTTGTCAGAAGGTTAGGATCTTATGGCCACTGCAACTGTCATTACCCTGAGTCAGTTGTCAGGCATTTGAACTTTGATCAGATGACCACAGGGGGATGCTGCAAAGGTCATAAGTATGAAAAGGGTCATAAGTCACTTTTTCTGTGCTGTTGTGACTGCTGTGAATAGTCACTAAATGGACTGCTGTAAGTTGATGACCACCTGTGCATGCCAAAGACCCACATTTTGATCACATGACTGTGGGGAGGCTATGACAGCGAGGGCCATTTTATTAGTGCTGTTGTAACTTCAAACAGTTGCTAAACGAATGGTTGTAATTTGAAGACTACCTGTAAGTGCAGGCTCAATCAGGGTCATAAGCTAAGGTCTACCTGTAATGGCAGGCTCAATCACGGTCATAAGTCAAGGACTACCTGTAATGGCAGGCTCAATCATCATCATAGGTCAAGGACTACCTGTAAGTTCAGGCTCCATCATGGTTGTAAGTCAAGGACTACCTGTATAGAAAGGCCCCTATGGGGAACTTTAGATGGGAAACCTTGAAATATCACTAGCATTCAGGGGATGTTCTGCCATGATGGGTCATCAGACTGATGATCCAATTGGATCTTTTTGGATCATGACATGAAGACAAAATGTGTTTAGAAATGAAATTCTGTCCATTACAGGGACTCCCAGTCAACATCATTCCCTCCATCGTGGACCATGGATTTAGAAGACTGTAGCAGGTACTCAAGCCTTTTTCCCATGAAAATCTGGGCTCCTGAAAACCAAACTAACCTAGTTGAATCACGGAGCTCTGAAGAAGAAAAATTGGGAGAGGTGTCTGCTACCAAACTTCGAAGAAAGATATGCTCCTGGCCACTCCCAGGCCCCCCTTGCTCTCTACCCTCTCATGAAGTTTTGAAGCCCTTCGATCCACAAAACAAGGATTTAAATCAGCAGTCCAACATCATTCCTGAATGCAGTAACGCTAAGAAGCAAGTCTACATCCTCCAGCGGGACCATTTCTCATCCCAGGTCTGGGCTGAATTTTGCGGAGGACACCAGGAGAGCATCGTGGGAGGTGGGCTAGGGGCCAGCGACACGGAAAAATCAATTCGGCTGTCTCACACTGCCACGTATGGGTTATGGCAGCCGATGATTCAAGAGAATGATTTGTGTGCTAAAAGAGGCACTCACAAATCACCCCAATCCATGTCATCCTTATCCTCACCGCCATTTCAGCAAGAAAATAGTGTCCCTGAAGCAGCGAATACCAACCTGCACCAGCCAAATGGCCCCAATAATCCGGACACCAATAATGTTCAAAGTAAAAATTTGAGGTCTCCCCTCCAAGATTCTACAAATCATTTACCTCCTCCACCCCCAGCTTTCCAGCATCAACATTCATCCTACAGTGGAAAAAAATGCCTCAAAAACAGAAGTTTAAATCACTCAGAGGCACTGTGTGTACTTTACAAAAAGCCAGTAATGCCAATGTATGCTCAGCCACGTGAGTCTTACAGCCACAGCTTCAGCATCCAGCCTTTTGGCTCCCAAACGGCCCCACAAAGATGCCGCGATTGGCAAGATGGCGAGTTTCCCAGTGGCAGGGGAAATCTAAAGCTGCACAGTTCGGTCAGGCACTCCTGGGTTGACCGACGAGCTCCTCAGGAGAAACCCTTGGGCAAAATTATGAGAAACACTTCCTTCCATGGTTGGCCACGGCATCCTCCCACAAACAGGTTTGCAAAATGCCGCAGATCAGACAATGCCCCAGACAGACGCTGTGCCGGTCACAGAACGGGGCAAATTGAGAGCTGGGCTAAAATGAACCCGTCCTTCGTAGGTCAGGACTGGTCTCTGCTGCGTGCGTTGAGAAAGTTTCTTGCATTTCACTCTTGCCCTTCAACACCATGTCCATCTTTCTCCGCCAATGTTCATGACGACGACATCCACCGTTTAACTCATGTTATCGACAAACTTTGCGGAGGTGCCTCTGCGTTGTATCGTCCCTCCTTACTGCGGCATCACCATCACAGATTGACCACTAATCATAGTAGGCCTGCCCGCACACTCTATCTGCTCTTAGAGAAATGTTTTAAACAGTGGCAGTTTTTAGAAAGAGAGCGAATAAAGGTGAGAGAGGGGTTATTATGGGACACATATCTTCAGGCTGAACACCTGGGGGGGGGGTGGAATTTCAGGAGCTGGAATTCCCTGTCAACTCACATTGAGAGGGAAGCTCTGGAGGGCTGGGTGGAAGCATGTACATCTGGAGAGCATCCAGATTGAGAAGGATAGACCAATTTGAATGTGGAAACCTTGGTGCTCCCTGAAGGATTGCTGGTTTTCTGGTAACTGTTTCATGACCCAACTAGGTAACGTCATCAGTGCTAGAAGGGAAGGGGGCAGAGATGGTGTTCAGCCGGTTCTGTCCAGTTCTGGAGAAGCGGGAGTGGAAATTTTGAGTAGTTTGGAGAACCGGCAAATTCCACCTCTGACTGGCCCCACCAACCCCATCTCTTCTCTGCCTCCCATTAAGTCTCAGCTGATCAGCTGGGTCTTCTTCGGTTGCTTTGCATAGGAGAACGGAACTGGAAAGCAGGTGAGTGGGTGAGGAGGGAATGAGAATTTTGCAGTATCCTTCCCTTGCCATGCCCAACAAGCCACACCCACAGAACTGGTAGTAAAAAATTCTGAATCCCACCACTGAAAGGGGGGGTTGCAGAGAGGAGGAAGAGGAGGACTGTGGAGTCAGTGATGTTCCCTGATCTTGGCACTTCTTGCAGACATTTCATGACCCAACTATGGAATGTCATCCATGCTCGAAGGGAGGAGGGGTTGCTTTCTCTGTTTAGCACATAGTTGAGTCGTGAAATGCTGGGATCTTCACGACCTGATTCTGGCAGCCCCTCCGTTGTGGTCCCATGGCCATCTCATTTCACGATGCTTTTGCTGAAAAAGGGGCCCTGACTTCCAGGCTTCCTCTAAACCAGCCCGTAGAATCCAGTGGCTCACTTAAAGTCAGCTGCATTTGGTTATCACCTGCTGCAGAAAAGGTCATAAAATCAGGTTGGTGCTATGGATGATCTATTTTATGACCATCACGACTTACTTACTGGTGATAGGCCAGCTCCATTAGAGTCATAACTCAAGGACTACCTGTAGTTGAAGTATACTGTTTGAAAAAATACAGCACAGGTAGTCTTCGAACAGTTCATTTAGTGACTTCAAAGTTAAAATGCCGTAGGGAAAAAAAAACCCGCTCTTCACACTTAACAACCGTGGCAGCATCACAGTAAAATTCAAGTGCTTGGCAGCTGACTCGTATTTATGACGGTCACAGTGTCCCCTAAGGTCAGGTGATCCTCTTTTGCCACCTTCTGACATACAAAATCAATAGGGGAAGCCAGATTCGCTTCACAACTATATGACTAACTTAACTGCAATGATTCACTTAATAGCTGTGGCAAGAAAGGTTGTAAAACGGGGCAAAACTCACTTAACAAATGTCTCACTTAACATTTGAAATTTTGGGCTCTATTGTGGTTGTAGGTCGAATTTTGTAGCAAAATTATTCTGTATTGTACCACCCAAATGTCTAGATGGATTTGTGTAAGTGCCTGAGAATTAAATTCCAGCTGAAGGTAACGTTGTAGTTGATCCCTGGAGATTTAAGGAAAAGATCTGCCTTTTAAATACCAATTTGGGATTAAAGAGAAATTCCTATTCAGGCATGCTCTGAAAATTCCTTTTTATTTTTCCTCCAGATAGAGGCTGATTTAGCAAGGGCTCTTCCTGGGGAATCCTTCACCAGCTCCAGCAATATTACATTTTACCCACTTCCAGTTGATCCCTCTCAAGTGGATTACCTGATTTGGATCCAGTTTCAAGAGCGAGCAAGAGTGAGTACTGCATTCTGATTGAACCAGATCCGCCCTTGCCTAGGGCAGGACTTGAATTTGAACCCACAGCTTTCTGTTTTCCAACCTGGTGCTTTAACCAGTAGACCAAACAGACTCTACAATTAGGACAAATAGAGAAAAATGGGAGGACTGGCCACCAGCATCCTCATTATAGAGGAGGGGACTGAATAGAAAGAAGTAAAGATAGTCCTTGACTTATGACCAATGTTGAGCAAACATTTCTGTCACTAAGTGAGATAGTTAAGTGAGTTTTGCCCCATTCGATGCCTTTTTTTTGTCACAGGGCTTAAGTGCCATTGTTAAGTTAGTCACACAGATGTTAAGTGAATCTGGCCTACCCATTGCTTGTCAGAAGGTCGCAAAAGTGGATCATTTTAGTTCAGTTTATTTTACTTTATTGTCAATGCACATCATGCAACAAAATTAAATACCATATTCCATGTATATTATGACTATGAAAATAAACACAAACACACATCCTTCACATTCTGTACAACTGAATTGCAAACCCCTGATATTGCATTAATATTGCATTATACAGTAGAATTAAATAGAGTTATTGCCCTGGGATAGAAGTTGTTTTTCAGCCTATTTGTCCTTGTTTTTATTATCCTGTACCGTCTGCCAGATGGTAATAGTTCAAAAAAAGGCTGGTGCCCAGGATGAGAGGGATCTTTGAGAATGTTTTCAACTTCCTTAAGGCAGCGGGAGCTGTAAAACTCTTCCAAAGAGGGGAGAGGGCAACCTAGGATCCTCTGGGCAATGACCTGAACCCTCTGGAGTGCTCTCCTATCTGCCCCTGTGCAATTGGCAAACCAGACACGGGTGCAGTAAGTTAAGATGCTCTCTCTGGTGCAGCGGTAGAAGGTCACCAGCAGTTTTCCACTCAGTGGTTGTTTCCTGAAAAGCCTCAGGTGGTATAATCTCTTTTGAGCAGGGCTGCAATGTGAGCATCCCAGGTCAGGTCCTCTTTTAGGTAACACCCAGAAACTTAAAACTGGCCACTTGCTCCACTTGGTCTCCATTGATAAGCAAGGGCTGGATGTCTGATCTGACCCTTCTATTGTCTACTATAAGCTCCTTGGTCTTACTGGTGTTGAGGACCAAGTTATTGTCTCCACACCAACAAAAGCAACCATTGGTCCACCTCATCTTGGTAGGCAGACTCATCCCCCACTCAGCAGATGAGTTCCACCACATGACGCCGGGACCCTGCATCCATCATAAACATGAGTCACTTGCCAAGTGTCTAAATTTTGATCATGTAACCATGACGATGCTCCAATGGTCCTAAGTGTGAAAAATGGTCACAAGTCTCTTTTATCAGTGCTGTTGTGATTTCAAACAGTCACTAAACAAGTTATTGAATGTCAAGGTCCAGTTGTAGATATATTTTTTGGAAAAATGCCATTTTCAGTGCATTGTAATTTCAAACAGTCACTAACCAAATGATTGGAAGTTGAGGATTAGCTGTGTCACCATTGCAATGAAATCAAAATTCAGATGCCTGGCAACTAGCATGTATTTACAATAGTTGTAGCATCCCCGGGGACACACAATCGTCCCTTGCGGCCTTCACAACCGGCTTCTGGCAGGCAAAGTCAGTGGGAAAAGCTAGATTTGGTTAACGACCTTGTGATTCAGTGAGACCTGTGGTGGTTTGCTTAACGAAAGGTCATAACACCAAGCACAATTCACTTAATGACTACCTTGCTTAACGATAGAAGGTGTCAGCCCGAACTCCAGCATGAATTTCTGCAGCATATTTGTTATCAGCTGCCGTAGAAATGGGGAGGGGTCATGGGCATTTGGGTTGGGGAGGGGAGCTGGTGTGTAGACGTGTAGTCCCAAGAGTTTGCATTCATGATTTGTGGCATTGCTGATTGGAGTTGTTTATACTCCTTCAAGGCCAACCGTCCCGAGACTCCAGAAGCAAGAAATGCCTGAAGAAGATGTTGTTTCCCGCAACATCATACTGGGTGTGGATTGGACTCTCAGTGCTGGACTCTGGGGGGAGGGATTTGGGGTGACTTTCCATGGGTAACTCTCATGCCTTTTGAGTCAGATCTTGCCTTGCTTTTGCTGCTATCACTTCAAACCTAATAAAAGGATCTCTTCTCTAGTTGGGGATTTTCTTTCTTGAGTTTTGAATAGAGGCAGGCCTGATAGAACATCTGGTTCTAATTGTCACAAGTCAAGGATTATCTGTAGAAAAGTCAAACTGTTTATTTTTCAAAGATGAAAACCCTCCCCCCCCCCCCCCCCNNCCCCCCCCCCCCCCCAGTAAAATACAGTGTTGTTGTTTTTTAACTTTTTTTAAGGTTTGCATTTTATTTGAGAAAATTGAACTCTTTTGGGGCATTTCCATCCACAACAACATATTGGCATCTTTGGAACATCACTTGGAAGCCATTTACACAACCCAGGCCAGGCGCAAGGATGAGATTCTTAATGCTGGTAATCTCTGGAGGTCAAGGACATCATCAGGTATCAGTAATAAAAAAGGTAAATACTTTTGAGTTTAATTAATGGGCAAACACTGTATTTTTTCATTAGTACTTCTGCTTAAAATCACTGTTGTTATACAGATGCCGGTTTCAAGTAGTCCTCGACTTACAATCATCTGTTTAGTGGATTTTCGTGGTTACAATAGCGCTGAAAAAAGGGGCTTGGGGCATTTTTCACGCTTGCAATATCCCCACTTGATCAAAATTTTACTGGTTCTTATTTATAATGGTCGCAGTGTTCCCTAGGGTCAGGTGATCCCCTTTTGTGACCTTCTGGCCAGCAAACTCAGTGGGGGAAGCCAGATTCGCTTAACAACTGTATAACTAACTTAGGAGCTGCAGAGATTCACTGAACAACTGCAGCAAGAAAAGTTGGACAATGGGGCAAAGCTCACTTAATAATCATCTTGCTTAATGACGGAAATTTTAGGCTCAGTTATAGTCATAAGTCAAGAACTACCTTTTGATTCCCGCTAGGGAATTCTGGGAGTTGAAATCCCTGCATCAAGCACTTGCTAGCAATTTTCACAGAGGTGAGCTTGGAACTCCCGGAAGCTGCCTGGAGAATTCTGGGAGTTGAAGTCCATCTATCCAAAAATTTTGAAGATTGAGAAACACTGCTTAAGCTTCTAACCGGGACCATTGCTGAACCTGTGGCCAACATAAATACTTGTATTCTTTGTTGCAGACTCCCGCAGAGGCAAAAAGATGCATAAACATATCAGTAATTAATATTGTTATTTATTAAATTTATTTACCTCCCATCTCAGGATCCAGCAACTTTGGCAGGCTGACAGAATCATAAACAGCAATACAGACCATTCAAAACTGTTAAACACTGAAATTAAAATATTAACAACACACTGCAGGTAGTCCTCAACTTACAACTGTTCGTTTAGTGACCATTCCAAGTTACAGCTGCACTGAAAAAAGGGAGCTTTGACTATTTTTCACACTTATGACCGTTCCAGCATCATTGCAGGTCATGTGATCAAACCCAGATGCTTGGCAACTGACTCATATTTATGATGATTGTGGTGTCCCTGGGGTCACGTGATTCCTTTTTGCAACGTACCTATAAGCAAATCAATGGGGAAGCCAGATTCATTTAACAGCTGTGTGACTAATTTAAAAACTGCGTTGATTCATTTAACGTGTGTCAAGAAAGGTCATAAAAGGGGGCAAAACTCATATAACTTGTCTCGCTTAGCAACATAAATTTTGGGCTCAATTGTGATCGTAAGTCAAGGACTACCTGTATACATCTTTCATGCTAAGCCATAAATTGATGCCATGTTGAAAAGAATCTGAATTAGCAATCTAATTGATGATGATTTAAAGCAGGAGTCGCCAACCTTTTGGACCTCAGGGATCACCAAACTCATAATTTTAAATCCCGTGGATCAGAGACCCTGGGAAAATCCCCAAAAAAGTCTGTAGGAAAATTCCCCACCCCGTTTTCCTATCGATCGATCATTCTTTATTTGGGATTGCAGGATACCGTCTCCAGCTCCATTTTCGGGGAGAGAGAGAGAGAAACTTTTGGCTTCTGCAAGGAAAGCAGCAGAAGCAGCAAAAGTCTTTCCTTCTCTCCCCCATACTCCTCCAGAAATGAGTCTTTGTGAGACTTGTTGCACCAGTGCAGCCTCTTGGAGCAAGATGCCTCGCATTTCCCAAAGACTCATTTCTGGCGGAGTTTGGGAGAGAGGAAGAAATACTTTTGCTGCTTTCCTTGCATGCAGCCAAAAGCAGAAGAAGGAAGAAGCGGGAAGAAGCAGCCCAGTAGCCAGGCGAGGCACATGGAGAGAGTTCCCCTCTCCGCCCTTTCCCACCTCCCCTCACCCACCTCGTGTTGTTTGCAATGCAAGCAATGCAAACTTTGTGTCCCGTTGGCCATGTAGGTGGCGCAGCCTTGTGTTCCTGTGCAACATGGATTAATTGCTTTGGGGGGTGCTTTGGGGGTGACATTTCTTTGCGGACCACCAAAATTTTCTCGTGGACCACCAGTGGTCCCTGGTCCACTGGTTGGTGACCACTGGTTTAAAACATCAGGGAAACATACAACATCCAGATTATAGACAAATTAAATGTTGTCTTCGTTGCAGAAGTCCTGGCCTTGGCATCAGCTGTGAATGAGCTCACTTCCTCCACACGAAAAACCCGCACAGCTTTATGGTGTGTTTTTCAGCATATCATCTTGATGAGAATGCCAGCATTCCCTTACAAACCAAGATCCTCACAGATGGTGAAGACAAGGAAAACAAGAAAGTGAATTAGGAAGAATTTGCAGCCAGTTATGAAATGGGTTACTCTTTTTTTTTTTTTTTAATAAAAGCAGCNTTTTTTTTTTTTTTTAATAAAAGCAGCCAATTTAATGGCTTTTTCTTGTCCCCTCCCCCCCTCCTGCTGGAATTTAAGCCAGACAATTGCAGATATCCTAGTAATGCAACACTGAAAAGTTGATGCAATTAAGCATATTTAATTTATTGTTCAATTAAGTTAAGCATTATTTAATGCATTTGCCTTAAGACCTCCTCATCCAAAGACATGAAGTGGCAAAACTCATGAAGCATCTTTGTTACTTTTTGCAATGCAACCTGTTTTCTTTTCTTTTTCTCAGTTTTTGGGAAATGATATTTTGGTTCCAAACTTAACGGCAACCAGGGTGCAGTTCTCCTTCCTTTCAAACCAATTATGAATACGACACGCTTTAATGGATGTGTTTATCAGGAGCTGAAGCTAAACTGCTAAAGCTGAAGTTAAATTAACCATGGATGAAGTTGCATACAAGTCTGGAAATTTGCATCAGCATCTTGACATTTCAAGCTGGGCTTGCAATCACAAAGTTTTGAAAAGACTTTGAGGACCTTTTGAAAGAAAAAAAAATGTTAATATCAAGCATTAAACAGTGTTTTAGGCTAGAATATTAGCTACAGAGAATAAATGGATTAGCATCCAACATTTGATCTTAATTTAAAGATGGAAAAAATCCACTATAGCCTGAAGACCAGCTGGTAGGTCTCTGAAAATGCAAACAAAACAAACAAAACAAAACCCACCACCACCTGCATAAAATAAATGGGAATTGAAAGCTATTTATTCCTATTTTGCACAGCTGAGGGCCATTATTTTATTTGAGGTATGCTTCCTAGGGGAAAAAAACAATGATATATTTACCTTAATGAAAGATAACATTTTTTTTTTAATTTAAAGTATGTTGATCCTTGGCCAAAGTTAATAATCAGGCTAAATGGCTGTTCTGGATCTGTTCGGGTAAGTATCATGTACAAATATGACCAACGTATTACATTTATAGAATCAGATTTTTTGTTGTTGAAATAATTGCACAAAACTAACACTCTTTGAATCTGTTTTATTTGTAGCAGGAAGTTCACAGGTTTTGTGAGCTGGTGTTTATCTCTTGGACAATCAAGTGTGTTATGTGGAAGGGTGAAGTTCCACACTGACAATGAGGATTTATCTCCCTTCTAAGTATTCATATTTTAACCAATTTATAAACCATGAGATTATCTTGGTGCATGAACTGGATAATTAAGCGATGTGTTTAAATTTTATACTTTAATGACAAAGTCCTAGAAAGCAATTCTTTGATTTCATTGATGAGTCCTGGAAGGAAAGAAGGAATAGAGAGGGGAAGGAAAAGAAAGGGAAGGAAAGGACAAGGGAGGAAGGAAAAGAAGGAAGGACCGTCAGAGTGCAATGTTCTATAAAAAAATTAATACATTGAGTTTAGTTTTTGTAAGAGAAAGTATATTTTTGCAGTTTGTGCTCAAATGTCAGGAGTTGAAATACAATTTTAGTTGGCAATACATTTAATTTTTAAATATTCCCGTGATGGATCTTGCAGTCTGATAAATCCGTATTTTTTTTTCCATATTTTTGTTCTACTTCAGAACTGAAGTGTAACAAGTCTCTTCTAATTTCTTTATTTATAAGTACAATATTGTTCAAAGTAGGGATTTATCATAGGTTGTTACAGTTTTAATGCATCCTAAAGCATTTAAAGCCATAACTACCATATGTGCCTACGAGACATTTTATCTGAACAATACATTTAAGGAGATTTATAACATTTCACTTCTGCAAACAAGAGACCCCAGGGAGCAGAAGTAAAATGGCCTTTCTCCTTGTATTTATTGGTTTAGACAGTTGATTTTTGTAAACAGGACCTTGTTCATTGATTTCTGTATCAGTTTCTATTTTTACTAAAGTAAAAAATCTACATACTCATTGACAAAAATGTTTGGATGTTTTCACATCTAACAGAATCAAGATGGTCTTTTTCCTTGTTGGACTTAATTTCAGCAGTGGTGCCTTTTCCAAGTTAAATTAATAATTTCCATCTGTCCTTTCCAAATTAAAATGATTTTAGTGTTAGCAGTTCTTCTTCTCACCTTTATCCAAAGCACAGTTCTCATCTTAGAAAACCCAACTGGTATCTCTGTTAAATAACATTTATTTAAAATGATTCAATCATAGTTTGTAATAAATTTACTTCTGAAATGTCTTTACCAAGAGAATCTGGTGCTTATTTATAGAAGGGATTTTCAATTTGACCACCTGATACCATTCACAAATGATGTAAGCTTCCATCTTTATCATTTGCAAACACAATTTTGTGACTGTGAGGTCACCCATATACACACATACCTTTCTGCAACAATAGAGTTTCATTTTAAGATTCTATAGAAATCTGGTGAACTTTTGGAAAAAATCAGTGTTTCTTTGCACATTAAAGTCTTTATTTTGCTGTATGAAAACTGCTTATAAAAATGCCTTGTATGATTTTCTAAGTCATTTCCATAGCCACTGTGGTGGTTAAATCTGTATGTAAAAATAATAAAAATGGGTCATATTTGCAAACTGAGTTTTGTATACTTTTAATTTGAAGCATGAATATGTTTCTCAAACTTCCTAGCAAAATTTATTTTTCTTACAGATACAAGTATTCCTCAGTTTACAACAGTTCAAGAGAAAAAAAATTGCAGAGAAAAAAGTGACATGACCATTTTCCACACTTACAACTGTTGCAGTATCCCCATGTGATCAAAATTCAGACGCTTGGCAACTGATTCATATTTATGATAGTTGCAGAGTCGGGGTCACGTGAGCCAAATTCACTTAACAACCTTAATATTACCTTAACAATTGCAATGATTCACTTAGCAACCATGGCAAGAAAGGTTGTAAAGTGGAGCAAAATTCACTTGAGAAGTGTCTCAGGAACCTAAATTTGGGCTCAATTATGGTCATACTGTAACATGATACACAATGCCTGTTATAATGCATGGATTTGTTATGTAGTATTTTACATATCTTTGGCTAATAATGAAAGACATTTTTTAAATGCTGTTCATGATAATGATTGGATAACTTGTTTCATTTAAACACTAATTTTCAAAATTGGCAAGATGAAGTTGCGTGGATTTCAACGCCAGATAATTGGGAATAGATAATTACAAAAGTGGAGTTTCTCTGAAACTTTATAATCGACTAGCTCTATACTTGTGCTTTGCTACAAAACTATGTGATTGGGCTGGACTTCTGGTTTGCAAGGCTTTGGCGGCGGCAGGAATCTGCAATTGTGCGTGGTTCCTGCTGCGCTCGCCACTGGAGTGCCCCTGATCCAGCTGGATTTGGGGCCTATAGTTACCCCATAGAGGTAACTGAAGACAGGGGAGATCCAGCAGGGGTCCGGGGGAATCGCAACCCCTCCCTCAGCTGGCTTAAATCCCTTTTCTAAAAGTGGTGGAGCGGCAGTTAGTAATGGCCGCCACAAAGAAGCTTTCATCCGGATAAGAATGTGCAGGAGGAAGCTGAGAAAGTGAAAGTTTTT
>BHFT01058426.1:0-16936 GCA_004320025.1 Laticauda laticaudata
TTGGTGTAGAGAGATGAGTATGTGATGAAGGAACACCTAGTGGAAACTCGATATTTCCTATAAAAGAGGGGGAGAAAATCACCTGGATCTCAGTATTGAGTTCAGCAGCCGTGGTGCTCAGACCTTCTTTCACCCCTTGGTTTGGCTCTCCACATCATCCATTGTTCTCCACAGGTCATGCTGACACAATCCGTATGGTAGCTGCCGATCATTCATTCACGGAGAACAAACCCTGTTCAACTGTTTACACCTTTTATACACAAGGAGAGGAAGGAGAATGTCCAAGAGCCTGTGTGGGTCTGAGGATGGATCGGAGAGAAGAATGGAGTTTGAGACGTGTATGACCAGCTGAGGTGGGTGAGAATTGAAGACGTAGTTGCATTCCATCACTTCATGAGGTATGCCACCAGCCTGTTTGACGAACGTTTGAATAGAGCGTCTGGAACCCAAGGTTGACCCAGCGAGCACCACACTTCCGTCCCAGCTGGACCCTGGACTGAAGGTGGCAACTGACTCTGCGCCACCTGGCCCTCTGAAGCACATAAAAACATGCCAGTAATGCCTGGAGGGTGCCACACAACACCATAGCCAAAAGTGGTCGAGAAGTGGTACAAGGCCAATCATCAAAGAATACGTGGAGGAGCTGCTCCATTGTCCACCACTGAACGCAAGGCTGGAGGAAAGTTGCCAGAAGAGTGTGTATTCAGGAGGTGGACTGTTTCCCACATTGTTGGAGCCATAGATGGGAAACATGTGGCCTGCAAAGCTCAGCCAACAATCAGGGTCAACTTAATTTTCACTCAAGGGCTTCTTCAGTATCATCGCTCTTTGCCATGGTTGATGCTGACTACAAGTTTTCATGCTACATCGATGCTTCAGGCAATGGGTCAGCTTTAGATAGCAGGATATACAATGAAGTGACCTGAAGGATGGGCTGGAGACGCAACCTCATCATGGGTTTTCCAGAATCAGAGCCCACTACGCCAAGTGATCACACAAGATGCTGCCCTACCTTCATCGTTGGTGCTGGACGCCTTCCTACCCCTCAGAACCTACGCGCATGAGCCTGTATCAGTTTCAAGATACCTCATTGTGAAGAGAAGAACCTCTTCAACTATAGGCTGTCCAGGGCAAGACGGTGGTGGAGAAATGCCTTGGCATCCTGCGCCAACAGGTTCCAGAGTATTTTCTCACCACCATCCGCAGATCGCCCAGAGACCGTGACTGAGGAACATCGTGGAAGCTTGCTGCTCCCTGCACAATATCTCATGCACACACCGCTACCACAGTGTTGCAGAACACCTTATGGACCATCAGACAAGGGAATGGGGAGCATGGAGACCGGTGAAATGGAAGGCCAAGGACGAAACCTGATAGACATGTGGATGTACAAAGAGCTTCACGTGAAGGGAAGAACAGTGCAACTTCCTGAGAACACTGGTGCAACTCCCCAGCTGGAGCAGTGGAGTGGCAAGACAGGATGGTAGATGGTTAATGGAGGCTTTCCTTGGCCTGTCTCATACATGGATGAGATTTGCGCCATGTATGTGGTGAGTGCCCTACAATGAATAGAGGCATTAATAAAGAGTTTGTGTTATGTTTGGACATGTGCATTATCTTTGAATGAATAAATTGTATGCATAAAAGGATATGTGGTGCCCAGCGGGGGGGTGGACCATACAGTCCCACTATGCTTGCAACTGGATGTTTATCTTATCCACAACTATCCTTCCTATCCCACACTAACTATCCTCATCTATCCCACAACTATCCTTATCTGATCCCACACATCTCTTTCTTATCCAACAAGCATGCAAGGCTTAACCATTTTTTTAAAAGTTTTCACCAACATTTAACAATTTCAACATTCTTAAGTAAAAAAAATATGAACCAAGTGTGTAAGCAAAGATAAACCTTTCTTAATAAACTGTCTTAAGTAAACTGTATGACTTTATTAAAAAGCCAAAATGAACAAGTAAAGGTGTCTTCAGCAAAAGATAAAGTGTTGAAAAAGTTAACAACTCAGTCTCTGCGCAGCTATTCTCAGTCACTCTGGAGCATGTCCATGGTCTCAGCTGTTAAGCGGCAGGGACTGTGGAGGTGAGCGTTGTGGCTGGACTACTGGTCTGAGGTGCCATTGGGTGCTTGGCACGAGAGTACAACAGGGGATGGTGTGTTCAGGAGCTCTCGAGAGAGCTGAGAGACCCGTGAGGTTGAGAGTAGGTGCTCTCTTCCTCAGAGAGTTCTCAAAGAGACCCTTGAGGTTGAGAGGCCCTTCATCAAGTACCTGGGATGTGAGTCACAAGACTGATGACAGATTGTCCGATTGACAGGTTTGCTGTGGGGTGAGGGAAGGAGGAGTGTAGTGGCTGCTGTTCTGGTGTCTGGCAGCTGGGTGAGGTGTGGCATCTGTGGTTGCGATGAGCCTGGGCCTGGACTGGGAAGGTCTGTTTGTGCCTGTGGGAATCCTGTACTCGCTAGCCTTGTAGGTGAGGGCTGTGTGAAAGCTGTGGAAGGGCGGGATGTGACATCAGCCTGGGGTGGAGGAGCAGACCGGACTAGGGTCGGTAGCAGCTTCAGTTTGGGCCTTGAGGGTTGTGCAGAAGTGCATGTGGATCTTTTTCTTCATCCACCTTGGTACTGGGCCCTGGGCATAATCCCTCAAGGTGTGGCTCACGTAGGTGATGAAAGATGTAGCAGCTGGAGGATCCTCTGTACCAGTGGACCACCTGAGATAACAGTTCTATTGCTGGTCTTCATTGTGTTGTCCCTGATCTCACACAGGACACTGGGTTCTGGCCTCCAGTCTGCCGTCTCTGCCTGCATCCTGTGGAGCTGGGGTGGGGGTGCATTTGGTCTCTGGTGGCTGCCCGCTTTTCCTCCATATTGTGACAGAGGATCCTCCAGAGCTCTCCGGCTGGGGTGTGCAGCTGTCGGAGGGTCCTGCCGTTGGGGCGCCTCTGAAGACCACCTGCTCTGGACAGCGGCAGCAGGTCCTGGCTGGAAGAGGAACTGGCTGCTGTGGGCTGTCTGAGGAGAGGGGTGTTAGAGGGGCTGCCTCCTCAGTGGCGGCCTCACCCCTCGGGGGAGCTGCACTTGGCCATGACGTACATCTCCCGGTCAGTGACTTGACAGCAGCCTGCCAAGATTTTTTGGAGGTGTGCTTGCCTATACCAGGTGTGCATGGTGCTTCCACCATCTAAGGAAGTTACATCTGCAGTGTCCCCAGGCTCTCTCCTTGTTCTCCAAGCTGCCTGTTTCTTCTGTGTGTCACGATAGAGTCCTGTGGCCCTTTCTCCCAGAGTACTTCATTTCTCCCTCAGCCATCTCAGCCACCATCATCTCATGCCTCTTCGGAAACTGTGTCTGTTTTCCTCTCTCCCTTCTCCTTCCCTTGCCTCTTTGCTTCCCTCTGCAGGGCCTTTCAGCAGCGAGGCCCTGTCAGGGGCTTGAGCACAGGATTTGAGGGCCTTGGGCTGCGTCCACCACAGCAAGCAGCAGCAGCACCAGCAGCAAGGCGCAGAAGCACAGCAGACACCAGTAGCAGGAGAAGCACCAGCAGGAGAAAAGGCACCAGCCAGCAGCAGGAGATAGCACCACCCACCAGCAGCAGCAGCGCAGCAGGAGAAGCACCAAGCGCTCAGAGTCAGTGCAGGGGTGAGATTGGTCGGTTCTGTCCTTCCTTGCCAGGGCTGGCTAAGGAGTCAGGCCGGGCTTTCTCTTCTTGCCGTGACTGACTGAACCAGGTGTGTTATTTGCGAAGATGTATGTGGGCAGCACGTCTTCCTCTGAATGCTGACTGCGTGCGAGGCTGCATCCTTTTATATGCCACGGAGCTGATGCAATTCATACTCCCGCATGCGCAGTGACAACGCTTTTGCATCCGTATATACATCCGCTATTGCATCACGCTTTGCTTCCTATAGGGCGTCCGTGATGCATCACGTCATCCGCTATGCATCCACCTTTCCACTATGCGTCCGCTTCGTTATTTTCTCCCCCGGAACCCTGCGGATGTGTCATCTGCTTCGCATGCTGCTTTCATCCGCTAGGCTCCTCCCGAACATCCGTTTAACATCCCCGTTAATACTACCCCTTCCGTTCTTTTCTGTTCTTGTTTATGCAAATTTTGCCACTTTTTGAGCAGATGACAACGGATGGAGCATCCTCGAAATTTTGCTTGCGTCCGCCTGTATCCTTTTATGCATACGTTTTGCGCGTCCGTCGGGCCAGTGGGACAGGGCCTTTATCTTCCTTGCTTTAGTGTCTGTGGGGATTCTCAGTCATCTCAGTCATGGTTGTCCCAATGGTGGTTTTTCAAGAGGCACTGGACTTTCTTTCTTTTTCCTTGGAGACATTTCCACTCTATCACAAGAAGCTTTTTTCAGTTTGACTTCCATCTGCACCACCATAGCTCAGTACTGAAGAAGTTTCTTGGCATGAGGAATGAGAATGTCGTTCAAGTTAAAGAAACAAAGGGTTCAATTGTCTCTGAAAAAAATACCTGTTTGGGATTCCTTGCTTTATGATTTCAAAGAAACAGATAATTACAATTGCCAGAGTTAGGAATGGGCTTTAAACAAGGAATGCAAACATTTTGATCTAGGATTCCAAGTTGTCTATTTCTGCTTAAAGAGTTGATCTACAGAAATAATGGATCCAGATGTGTATGAATTCTTACAAAGAACCTGCCGTGGTGAAACTTAAGGCCGTGTCACACTGCCCCAAGCAGATGCAAACGACACAACGGACAATGAGCAAAATGTTTCCATCCGTTGTTTAATCCGCTGTCGGTCGAAAGGACAAAAATTTGCATAACCGGAGGACGGATACACGAACGTCGGGGAGGATGCATGGCGGATGGAGCGGATGCGGAGACGGAGCCTAGCAGTGGAACAGATGGGGTAGCGGATGGCACATCCGCCAGGGCTTCGGGGGGTCCTCAGCCAAGCGGATGCCAGAACGGATACAGTGAGATGCATGAGCGGATTTGAAGCGGATGCAGAGCCGGAAGCCTACAAAGCGGATGCACGAATGGAAGCCTCACGGATGCCTGTGGCATTAATTACGCAGCGGGGGGGAATGACATTGCGCAAAGCCCGCGGGTATATAACGGAAGCAGCTCGGAAGCAGTCACCATTGCAGAGGAAGACTCTGCTGGCCAGACAATCTGACTGACTTGCCTGTCCTGCCGGTGCCAAGCCTTGCTGCCAGCCTCCCTGCCAGCCTCCCTGCCTGCCAACCTTGGCTGCCTGCGCCTTGCCTGCCCAGCCTTGGTGCCTGCCTGCCTGCCAGCCTCTCCTGCCAGCCTTTGGGCCTGCCTGCCTGCCCAGCCTTGCTGCCAGCCTGGTGCCTGCCCTGCCTTCCTTGCGCCAGCAGCAACCCACAACCATGCTGAAGCACAGCAAGCCTCAGCCATCTGCTGCCAGAAACCCTTGTAAGGGGACAGGGCTACCATCCGCCCCTGGCCCTCCACTCTGGTTCTCCTGGGGCTCCTGCAGCACGGGCTCGCCTCTTCCTGGGGCTGGCGCTTCTGCTGCTTCTGCTTCGGGCAGGAGTGATGACAAGCACTCCAGCACCAGCCACCTCCACAGCACCTGCCACCTTCACCCCTGGGACTGAGCGCCAAGAGGTAGTACCAGAGACTCATTTTGTCTATATAGCTTGTTGTTAATAAGTCTATTTTTGATTCACACACTTGCTTCATTTCTTTTTTTTTAATAAAAGTCTTGCCTGGAAACTTTTATAAATGGTTTAACCTTTGCAATGCTTGTGGGATGGTTAAGAGAGCGTTGGGATGGCAGGGATACCTGTGGGATGGGCAGAGTACCTGTGGGTGCGGGCAGGGATACTATTGGGATGGGTAATAGCTGTGGATAGAGTAACTTCCAGTGCAAGCATAGTGGGCTTATTGGTACCACCCTCCGCAGGTGCCACACTATGGCCTTTAAAAATTTATTCATTAAACGATATAATCAATATCCACACATGGTCAACTAAACACAACTCTTTATTAAATGCCTGTTCATTGTATGGCCACTGCAACATACATGGCCCAATCCTCGAATCAGATTGTGATGAGACAGGCTGTAGGAAGGCATCCGATTAAGCATCTTATCATCCTGTCTTGCCACTCCACCGGCTCCAGCTGGGGGAGTTGCACCAGTGTTTCAAGGAGGTTGCGCTGCTTCTTCCCTTCACTCGTGAGGCTCTGTTGGGGCCTTGCACATTCCTCAGTGTCTATCAGTT
The DNA here is from genome assembly GCA_004320025.1 of Laticauda laticaudata. NCBI lineage: Eukaryota > Metazoa > Chordata > Lepidosauria > Squamata > Elapidae > Laticauda > Laticauda laticaudata. The sequence continues at coordinate 6,250 of BHFT01058426.1, forward strand.
TTGTGCCCTTGCCTCCATTCCCAGGCTCCTTGTCCCATTTGCCTTGCTGGAGGTCCACGAGCCTGTTCTGCAAGACTGGGTAGCGGGTTCTGTATGAGATTGTGCAGGTATGAAGCAAGCTTCCATGATCCTCCTCGCCGGTCTGTGGGTGATGGCTACATGGTGGTGGAGAAGTACCTGGATACCTGTTGCAAGGATTGCCAAAGGCGTTCTCCACACCCGCCTTGCCTGGACAGCCTGTAGTTGAAGGTCCCGTTCTTCACGGGTGGAGGTATTTGGAGGTGTAGGGCTTATGAATAGGTTGTGAGGGGAGAAGGTATGTCATCCCCCACCGATGAAGTAAGGCATAATCTTGCGTGTCATTGGGCAGTGGGTCTGGTCTGGGAAGCCCACGATGAGGTTGCGTTCCAGCTTCCTTTGAGGTTGACTGGCGTCTGTATTACCGGCGCATCTGAAAATGAGCCGCTGCCTGAAGCATCCGAGTGTACATGAACTTGTGTAGTCAGCATCGACCATGGCGACAGAGGATGATGCTGAAGAAGCCCTTGTAGTGTAAATCAAGCGGCCCCGGACTTGGCTGGTGCTTCTGGCAGCCAACGTGCTTGCCATCGATGCATCCAACCGGTGTTATGGGAAGTTCCAACTCTGATACCACTGCCTCTGCACTTTCTCCTCCTTCTTCTGTGGAGGGGCACTGGAGGAGCTCTCCAGGTATTCTTCGATGATGGCCTGCACCACTTCTCTGACCACAATGTTGATTGGTGCTGGGTGGCACCTCCAGCTGTACTGCATGCTCTCTGCTAGGTCGGTCCGCTGAGCCCAGGGTGGCGCAGCAGTGAGTGCCACCTATGAGCCCAGGATTCCAGGCTGGGCCGGAAGTTGGTGTTTGTCTTGGTCAACCTGGGTGTCCAGTCCGCTGCCACAAGTTCGTCCAACGAATGGCTGGAGGCAATCCTCATGAAGTTCTGGAAATGCACGGTGTCTTCGCTCTGAGCTCCAACCATCAGCTGTTGTTGTAACAGTCCGTCCTCTGCTCTTCTGGCGACCATCTTCCTACCCAGACGCTTCTTTGCACCCCTTTTTCTTTCCCGTAGTAGTAGACGTTTCCACGAGCCTTAGATGGACTTTGCACTGTTGCGAGAAGGATGAGTGGCTGCCAAAAAGAGGACTGTGTTTACGATCCACGGTGGACATGACTGGGACTGCTGGTGGAAGAGGAAGAGGCAGCCAGATGAAGGCTGCAGAGTCCGCACCGCACAGGCTGCTGTTCTGAAAGTGAGATCGCGAGTGTTGCTTCCGCCTTTTTAAGGCAGTATAGGTTGTCCGTTTGCATCCTTAGCATCCTGGTAAGATATCCTTAATATCCGAGATATGTCCTCTCGCTAACGTTTTTTTCGTTTTAAACGCTTTGTTTCCGCTTGGCATCTGTTCTGCATCCGTTCTGCTTCCTCCCTGTGTTCGAGCGGAATGCGGGAGTTTTCGCGGATGCGCAGTGGATGCTAGCGGATATAGCAGATGCGTAACGGAATGCAGAACGGATGCCATTGCGGATGCCAGTAATCGGAATGAATTGGATACATGTTCCGCGCAAAAGTTTTGGGCAGCTCAAAACTTTCTGAGCGGATGAAATGTCAATAGATGGATGGCATGGACGAGATAGAGAGAAGCAAAACAGAGGCAGTGAGTACATGCTCGGTTTCCAACGGATGGCAAACGGATGGCAAGCTTTTTTGTCCATTTTACATCCTCTTTGCATCCATTGGTGCAGTGTGACAGGGGCTTTACTAAAATATGCAAGGAATATCGATGCCTCTACCTAAGGTTTTTTTTCCAACTGGCATCTGCTACAGAAAATAGCTGAGCATAATAATATTTGGGCTGCATTCTATGATCTGCCATTGTTTGCCTCTTCTATTTTGTGTGAAATAACTGATCCTATCAGGAGATGAAAAGAAAATCCAAGATTGAGTGTTATGGTAACACTATATTAACAGGATAGCATAAAAGCATGTTTAACTTAACCATGATTTACTCAACCTAATTTTCGGGGTGTTTACAATTCAATGAACTAAAAGCCAGAAATACAGGTTGAGCTTGCACAATCTGCTAAATATAATGCAATAGGACAGTTAGTAGCTCAATAAATTGCAAACTCAGCCAAATAGTTCCAGGCATTTTCCTCAGTCTTACAGCATGATTAGCCTTGAATAGGTAAGTCCTGAAGGCAGCTTTGGGCAATGCAGAAATGGAGGTGAAAAATCAGGACCAAAAGTGACAGTATATGTTGTGCTTTAACCGCATAAAATCTATCCTACAACAGATGGGAAATACGATAGCAAATGTACACTCCAGTGGCATAATTCTACAGTGATGATCTATACCTGCTAATTTTGGAAAATAAGGAGAGAAGCTTTGAACAACACAGTGGATAATAAGATCAAGAATTATGCATCTCGGAGATTAAATCAAATGTGTAAATTTGTTGCAGACCCAACTTTAAAGATGCCATTAAATAGCACAACTCCAAAAAATATGCATGTGTGATATGGTATGATGTGTATGAAATCCATATTACACATGGTTGGCAATCTATGAACTCCAAAGATTAACGTGTTGATCTATAACTCTATGCCCAACTTGAAGTGGAGAGAGAGAATATGGTAAAACTGTGCCAGTTGGAATAATCGATAGTATACAATAAAAACAACTTTTTGTCCCTTCAAGCAGTGAATCTACCCTAATTCATTGATTAAAGTGTCAAATAAATGAAAGCAATCCTGTTTATTCCAGAGAAAAAAATGATGCACATCTGTAGTTCATCAATAATTTGACTGACATTAATTAAAATTGTGTAAGAGAGTGTAGTATCATCATGTGCTTCACAGCTCTGGGACAAACAAGATGGTGCAAAAAGAAATGGTTGAGGAAAATGCAAGAAAGTCCAAAAATTTAGTCAAAGTGTTTCTGTCACAAAATCTTTGTTTAATGTCAGTCAAAGATGGAATCTATGGAATGAAACATTCATGGTGGCTTAGTTAACTTATTACTAATATTTGGAGGAAAAGAACAATGCCTGCTTCGTTGTAGATGTATAAAAGCATTTAATCTACAACCTCTTAGAAAAGGATGTTTATAACATGCATAGCAAGCAACTGTGGAATATTTGCTAACTAGGACTTGCTCCTGAAATCAATATGAAATTGGCAAAATTTTAGTTTTCTTGTCTTTGACAAATCATTTAAAATTTGCTAGGCAGTATAGGCAGCTCAGAATGTGGACAAAAGTGGAAAAAGAGAAGCTTAAAATTTATAATAAAAATGTGGCTCTGTATATATAAAGACAAGAGTAGCTGTTTAAGTTCCTCAGCTAAACTAAAGCTTTGCCCAGGGACAAACTATGTTATCTCCAGGAAAGTGAAGTTTTAGCTCCTAACATGGGTATACCATTCTTGTAGAAGCATGTAACTTGCTGAGGTCTGGTTCCATCTGAGAATGAATCATCCTTCTAACAGGAGAAAATGAGTCAGGAGTGAAGTTCTTTTCACAAGCTTATTTTATGAATCTTCTGCTTTGTTCAGGAGTCATAAAACAAAAGAACAACTTTTGATAATGTTATATATATTACTATAAAAGCAATAAAATATAAAAGCATGGGGTCACCCTTCTTTGCATATTTTGTGCATTGCACTGATCTTCAATGTTCTGGTTTAAAATAAATTGGTAGACCAAAAAGTGGCATTTTAAAATCTAATTACTAATATTGTGCATAGACAGTTTAAAATATGGAATCAGCCAACCCAGTTAAATCTCAATCTCTCTCTCTCTCTCCCCTTTCTTCCCTCCCTCCCTCTCCCCCCCCCACATACACCAGAAATAAAGTGATATGGGATTTATAGAGATTAAATGCAGAAATTCAAACTTCACTAATACCTCCATTTGATATTTGATGCTTGCAGGGCACACTAGAGAAAGAATGGGAAGACTGTCCATATTACATGTATATGCTACTATATATGACATTATAAATTACACACATACCAACATAATTATCTGTGCTTTACCACTTTACCACTATGCAAAATTGCTAAATTTTTACAAAGCAGACCAAGGCAGCTCCTCCCCAATCATTGCTCTCATTAACTTCAGAACTGAACTGGAATTTTAAACACACAAGCAGATCTCTGGGACTTATAAAGAAACCAGGCATTCCTTCTTTCATATTTTCTGAATTTCTGCAGACTCTGCAGATGCTTTTCCTATTTAGGTTGGAGAAACTTTTTTGCACCTCTCAAAAGGGTTTTTTGAAGGTCAGACCAGAACCGTATTTGGGCATGCATTTATACAATTGGACTCACATACCGAGGGCAGGACTGTGCTTGCCAGACCCTCCCAGGGAGATGCTCCCCTATGGAGATGGTTTGATGTCTGGAAGATTCAGATGCCTGATTAGGACTGAATCTAAGATCTTTCCTTACTTGCATTTCACCAGTGTAGAATTATAACCTGGCATGCAATGTTTTCAGCTCATTCCCAGACGATTAGACGCATCAGCTTACACTATGCTTTTCCTCTTAAGTTAATGTTAACCCATTAAAGTAACTTATTATCAGACGACATATTGGCAGACAGAGGCATACCCCACCCAGTTACTAGTCAGCTACTTCTCTTTTAGCAACTGCCTGTTCTACCAGCATTTTGCACTTTCCTTTCCCCCCAGTTTTGACATCAACATGCCTTCATGGCATGGGAGCTGGTTACTTGAGGAATATCTCATCTTAATTACATTGTTGTGTCCTACCGGTCAGGTAGGGAGGATACATTGTAGATCCCATCAATTAAAGAATTTCAACTGATAGGATCCAGAAAGAGAGCCTTCTCTGTCATTGCTCCTACCCTTTACCCTATAGACAGCCCCTCCCCCACTCTTCTGGCCTGGCTTTGCTAACTGGCCTTGGTGTCAAACAGTAATATGCAACCTCAGGGACAGTTGGTGTCATGAGGATGTTCTCGCCTCCTTTTCAACCTGTGAACAGTTGATATTTTAACCATAATAACTTAAATTCTGTGTTGAATTTTCTATTTATACTTTCATATTATACTTTTTTATTGTAAACAGTCAATTGCTTTGGTGAGATGTAGAAATTGATGAGTAAATGAAGAGATAGAAATTTATCCCCAAATGTCTAACTAGGAGCTCATGTAGGCTGTATGTTTGTTTATGTAAGGGCAGGTGGTCTATGCTCTACCCCATTTGCCCATGCGTTGCACAATATGCATAAAAAGGTGGATCGTCAATCACACAGTTTTTGATTTCTCCCCACAGAAACTCCTGCTTCCAAACAAAGGACATCGAAGTACCACTATTTTATTTGGGGAAGGACAGGAATTTGATGTGCTCTTGTTTTATGAATGAGATTTTTAGATGCAGAAGTTCTGCTTTTCCTCACTCCGGTGTCTAGAGAAAAATGAGAGCTGTTAAATTGCAGAGTTGTTTATTTGCCAGTTTTTCTGTATTTGTCATTTGCAGGCTCTCCCCCCCTTCCAATAAGAGATCTTGTTTCCAGAAGCTGGTCAGTTCAAGTCCCCCCTTCCCCCAACACACATAACTATTTGCATAATCATGGCAGGATCTGCCTCTCTCCTTCTGGGATTCTTCCTGCCCTAGTATCATCCTGTATCTGTCTATTTCATATGATTTTAAATTCTGGAGGTTGGATGTCAGAAGAGAAGCAGATAAAACAATCTAAGGGCCTTGCCTTTTGTCCTTGAAGTGGGAAGAAACCATGCTGCCCTGCCCCAGTGCCAACCCCCACACAGCTTGGCAATGAGATCTGTCACTACAGCTGACTGCATACAATTCAACGTGAAGAGGCTTTTGGATAGTGACAGGTGTGTTGCTGTTATTCTTTCATTTCCCTCCTACCTTGTTTCATAGCCAACTGCTTTCAATGTGAACAGAGTAAGGTTTAGCAAAAAAACTCCTTATATATGAGTTGGGTTGACTGATCACAGGCTGCTTAATAAAAGTACTTAGGACTTTTAGCGACCACGTATTCTTCATGCCAATCGGTCCTTAACATGGTTTTCTAAAGGGGTACCCATCATCGCTGTAACTGAATCCCTTCATCTTTCTGCTAGTTCCCCTCTTCTTCTCTTTCCTTTGACCTTTCTCAGCATTAGAGCCTTCTCCAGAGAGCTGGGTCTTCACATAATGTGTCCAAAGTATAATAATTTGAGCCTAGTCATAGTCCTATGGCCAGCATTTTTTAAAAATCCTTTCCATGATTATTTTCTTCCTGGCTTGAATGAATACAAGGTGCTTTCTCTCTCCCTTTTTTCCCCCTCTCCTTTCCAGAGCCACCAATTACATACATACTTATATCACACTAACCCTAACTCTAACTGAACAGTCTAAATTCTAAGGATGAAATCCCACATTCTTTTTAATTCTTTAATTTAATCCCCAGTTACTCTAGTAGAATTGTTTCAAAATTTAGACCCCCGTTCCCACCATGGAAGATGAGAAGCAAAACCTCCTCTCCTCCATATTGAGGAGCTTGTTTGCTCTGTTGCAACTTTTAACCAATCATACATTTGTCCTTTTCATGCCTTTCAGAGGTGGTATTCAGCAGGTTCTGACCAGTTCTGAAGAACCGGTAGTGGAAATTTTGAGTAATTTGGAATACCACCTCTGACTGGCCCCGCCTGCATCGTTTCTCTGCCTCTTGAGTCCCAGTTGATTGGCTGGGTCTTTTTTTGTTGCCCTGCACAGGAGAACGAAGCTGGAAAGCAGGTTAGTGGGGTGGGATGGGAATTTTACAGTATCCTTCTCCTGCCATGCCCACCAAGCTACACCATGCCCACCAAGCCATGCCCACAGAACTGGCAGAAAAATTTTTGAATCCCCCCCCCCCCTTTTTTTTAGGGACTGTTACATAAAAAAGACAAGCAGCATCTTTGGANCCCATTTTTTTTTAGGGACTGTTACATAAAAAAGACAAGCAGCATCTTTGGACAATACTGGCTCTCTGGGTTTGGAAACGGAGATGAGCATTGCCCCCTAGAGTCAGAAATGACTGAGTAAGAGAAAACTTTACCTTTAAAAGAACATTGTTAATTCCAGTGCTACCAGGCGGAAAAGATTTGCTTGGAACTGCAGTTCTGTTCTCTCACTGTTTTCAGATGAACATTGGATAGGCAGTTGGGTGGGTGGAAATGATGATTCACCCCCATCCCAGTTTTGATCCTTCTTTCCTCTTCCTTATTTCTATAATAGTATATAGCCAATAATAGCCTTGGATCTTAATATAAACATAAGCAATTATTGCAACTCCTGTTGCAGTACATCTCCCAGATCTGCTTCTGAAGCACAAGATGATGCCTGATGTTTACTTAATCCTTTCTAAATTAATTTATCAATAGTTCAAAAGTTGGTTTTGTTTACAGAGGTGTTCTGAGTGAGATAAAAAGTAAGGATTTAGTTCCCCCTGCTGTCTGCCTCCTATCATTACTGAGCAGGTGCTATCTTTATAGTCTGGAGTGACCACCACTTTTTGTTATCAATTGTAAGGGGTTCTCACTTGTATAGTTTGAAAAGATGTCCTCTACATAAAGGGCAAATCTGAAAATGTGAAGAACTCTGTTATTAAGTACTTTTTTACAGTGAGATAAAACAATGTGGATGCCAATTCCTGAGAATATGCAGAAGCATTGCTTGCTTCTTTCCTTCCCTACCAATTGGCTGCTGAAGACCCAATTCACTTTCCCTAGTTAGTTAGCAATTTATTACCAGAGTATAATTGTATTGTTTTTTGGTGTTTTAAATGAATACCTCTGTAAAAATCCTTTCGAGCCACAAACAAGCCAACTTGAATTTAAACTGAAATTCCTGGATAGAATTTTGCAGGCTTCTGGTCTGGGTCAAATTTCAAGAAGAGGGTTGCAGAATAATTTCCATAATTGCCAATGCCAAGAGGTTGGACTTCTTTTCTACAGACTTGGGAATGGAGAAAAAAAGAAATAGGGTATCTACTTTAAAATCTCCCATTGCAACAGGAGTGTATGAATGCCAACCTATGATGGGACTAAGCAACCTGCCTCAAATCAGCATATTCATAGTAGACGATATAGTAAGTCTGGACTATTTCTTACTAACAAGGCTAAACATATTTATTTTTGTTTCCCAAAAATGTTAGCAATCACTTTCATATTGATTTGGACTTGAAGTGTTCCATAGAGCAGTGGTCCCCAATCTTTTTTGTACCAGGGACCAGTTTCACGCAGAAACATTTTTTCAAGGACCAGCAAAATCAATTCTTCCCCAATAGCAAAGGGCTTCTTCACTATTTCTTGACTAAAAATATATTTTTATACATAATTTAATCACAATTATTCATTCCTTGCGACCGGGTACAAAATGATCTACAGACCGGTACCGGCCCAGGGCCCAGTGGTTGGGGACCCCTGCCATAGAGTACAAAATCAGTCAAAACAGACTTCTTGCACTTGGTTATCAATCCTAGTTACCATACAAAGTAATGGTAAAAATATGCATGAAAAATATGCATTGAATGACCTCAAATGAAAACAATTCACATTCTCAAGGAGTACCATGCAGCATTGAAAAATAATGGTGTAGGAGCTTATGCATATTGAAGTAATAGTTCAGGTTACGTACTTCCTACCAAAACCTTTGCTAGAACAATACTCAAATACAGCTCATCTGTCTGGAATCCGCACTGTCTATCAGATATTAATACAATTGAGCGAGTCCAGAAGTATTTCACAAGAAAAGTATTACACTCCTCTGTTTGCAACAGAATACCCTGTATCACCAGGCTTGAAATTTTGGGCTTGGACAATCTTGAACTATGCTGCCTACGGTTGCACTTAAGCGTAGTATAAATGTCCTACCAGTCAATGACTTCAGCTTCAACCGCAACAATACAAGAGTACGCAATGATACAAACTCAATGTTAACCGCTCCAAACTTGATTGCAGAAAGTACGACTTCAGCAATAGAGCGGTCAGTGCCTGGAATGCACTACCTGACTCTGTTGTTACATCCGCTAACCCCACTCCTTTAATCTCAAACTATCCACTATTGACCTCACCCCATTCCTTAGAGGTTTGTAAGGGCACCATAAGTGCACCATCGTGCCTCCCGTCCCTGTCCTACTGTCCCCATTTAATCGTACGTATTTTCTGTTATTCTTACTCATGTTTATACTTACACCTATTATTATGTAAGTGATTGACAAATCAAATAAATAAACAAATAAACAAACATCATAATACTGGTATCTTTCATGAACCATTATTCCATTGGCTAATTGTCCTCTATTAGAAAGTTTCTCCTTAATTCCAGGTTGCTTCTCTCTTTCATTAGTTTCCAACTATTGTTTCTTGTCCTTCCTTTCAGTGCTTTGGAGAATAATTTGTCCCCCTCTTCTTTGTGCAACCCCTCAAGTACTGGAATACTGCTATCATGTCACCCCTAATTCTTCTTTTATTTAGACTAGCCGCACTCAAATCCTGCGTTTTAGTCTCCAGGCCTTTGATCATCTTAGTTGCTCTTCTCTGAACTTTTTCCAGTCTCAACATCTTTTTTGTAGTATGTTTTTGTACTATTAAAAATGGAAATAAGTAATGGCTGCACAAAAGAGCAGTTCTTATGAGGGAGAGCAGCTAACAAACTACCTTCCTCTTTGAAAAACTGGGATGCAAGGAAAATGATCTGGGAAAGCATGGCGAGATAGGAGCTCTTGCAGATGGGGAAACAATCTACAAATGCTGAAGAGCACTAACATTAAACAAAACACTCGGGGGTTTTGTGGTGGGCATTCCAAAACATAAGCCCTGAGCTGGAAATAAATAAGCTTATTTCTCAAAGTCAGCCAATGCTGGAGGATCCCAAAACTTCTTTCAAATCCCAGACTTCTTTCAAATTGGTACATGGTTTTCTGGTGAAAATGCCCAAATATTATTACATAAAGTGGTCCAAGTGAAAATAATTTATTGAATATTATTTTAGCAGTCTATCAATATTATGTGTCAAGGGGTCATTTTCAATTACATCTTCAACGCAGAGGTATCTTTTCTCCATGAATTTTCAGTCATTTTATATCAATAAAAACAGAAATGTTACATGTTATACTGATATAATATTTTGACGAAAAGTATTTATATGTTTAAATGTACCAGACAATTAAATAGCGTCCGCTTTTCTTTAAACACAGTGAGGTTGATTTCCAGACTTCAGTCTCTCCTTTGTGTAGTCAAAAAAAAACCTGGCACATCCAGCACTAGTGCACTGGAATATTACTACAGGGACGATATCTTATCGGAAAAAATAAAGGGCAAACCTGAAAAAGGGGCAAATCTGAGATAAGTTNATATTACTACAGGGACGATATCTTATCGGAAAAATAAAGGGCAAACCTGAAAAAGGGGCAAATCTGAGATAAGTTCACAAAGATAAAAAAAACTATAACTGTTATTCAATACAGTAATGTACTGTGTTTCAAACTTGGCAACTTTTAAGATGTGTGGACTACAACTTCCACAAGTCCTGCTGCTGACTGGGGAATTCTGGGACTTGTAGTTTACATCTTAAAGTTGGTAAGGTTCAGAAGCCTTGCAATATTGTCAATAGGAATACGAAGGATGGCTGGATAAGGCATATATAT
>BHFT01058428.1:0-36383 GCA_004320025.1 Laticauda laticaudata
GATGGAACATTTTCTCGTCCGCTGTGTCCTTTTTACATACGTTTTGCATCCGTCGGCCGATGTGACCTAGCCTTTACATTAATATGCTGATTTGTTGGCATCAGGCTAAAAAATGTAAATATACAATATAATCCAGTATTGTTATCGTTGTTCAGCAATCTGTCATGTCAAAGCCTACCTGTATGGCAGACTGCCCCATCCCCATTTAGAATCATGATTTGCAAGTCATGTCCAAATAGGAAAATATCCTCTATATTATGCCTCCCCCCAGGAAGCTACACACACATTCTAGCAGTGGTGGGATTCATTTTTTTTTACTACTGGTTCTGTGGCTGTGGCTTGGTAGGCATGGCAGGAGAAGGATACTTAAAATCTTCAGTCCAAGGTGGTATTTGCCAGGTCTCTGAACTACTCAAAATTTCTGCTACCGGTTCTCCAGAACTGATCAGAACTTGCTGAATACACTTCTGCATTCTAGTTATAAAAAGGTAAAGATTTCCCTGCCCAGTTGTGTTTGATTCTACAGTGCAGTGCTCATCTCTGTTTCTTGGCCGAGGGAGCCAGCATTGTCGGAAGACATTTTCTGTGATCATGTGGCCAGCATGGCTATATGCCAAAGGCGCATAGAATTCTGTTACCTTCCCACCAAAGTGATACCTGTTTATCTACTCACATTTGCATTCTTTTGAACTGCTAGGTGGGCAGGAGCTGGAACAGGAACAGGAGCTCATCCTGTTGCGTTTTGGGTTTCGAATCCGAGCCATCAGCATTCCAGCTAACCAGTTCAGCATCTTTAATATCCAGGGAAGCAAGTATATATTAATATAAATGAACTATTCTATTTATTGCTTATCTTCAACCCCATACTATCGTAATAGGCTGATCTACTTCAGTCATAATCATGTCCTTATATAGTGCTATTAAGTCCATCAACTCTGCTTTCACTCATCCTATTTTATGCATTTCAATGGCATGTTTATGTAAAGTCAACATTCCTGCCAAAGTGGTCTACTTTCCTTTAGCAAAGCCAGGCTCTTGGAGAATAATCACATTATAACTTGTAGAAAAGCACCAGACTCTTTATCCATAAAATTTATTTCTCTCACCCCACAATACCACATGGTATGCCATTGTGAGGAATCTCCACCCCACTTATTCTTTTTGATTATTATGTCTCTAACTATTTCATATCTGGGGCAACTTGGCTCCTAAATATCAGATTTCTCTGCTCCACCAATCAAGAGTTCTTAATGACTGAAATGAGTTTTCTAGGAATCTGCCTTGACATCCTCTCCTGTAATCCTTCTGTTTCCTTAATTTTCTTACTGGGTGGGAAAGTAAAAAAAAGAGGAACACTTAAATTTTGTGCTTCCTCACGTCGTCTTTTGGAAGAAGAATAAAAACCCTGCTTTATTTTATGTAATCCCTATTCTCTGGAGGACAAAGTAGTCAGCAATGCTCAAGTTGGGAATTTCTCAAATGAGACGTGCTTGTAGAATGGATCTCCCAATGTCCATCAGGTTAATTTAATTCCTCCACCCATTTATGCTACTTTGAAACATCTGCAGTTTGTTTCTTAAAAACATTGTCTACATATCTTCATTTGTTGGGCAGGCAACAACTGTACTGCTTTTAATTATTCCTCCACTTATTTTAATTCAGATCATCTCTATCGTATCACCATTTTTATTTACTTGGAGTTCATTCACTTGAAATTCTGAACAGATTCTGATATTTTGACATGCAGTACAGTGAATCTTTGCTTTTTATTGCTTCTGTTCCTTTTGAACAAATTGTATTCCTTAATGTCGATATTGTAATGGTAGGAATCATCCCACTGATTTTCTGTTATACTAATTAAATTGCATTTGCCATTCTATAATAAGAAATCAAATTTCTTCTGTTTATTTCTTTTGTGCATTGTGAGCATTAGTATATCGACACAGACGGCATAAATCTGTTTTATTGTTTTCTATTATTCATTTTACTGTTATAAATAAAAAGTGAACATTCAAAAACATTCAAAAATCAAGAAATAACAATATTCATCATGAAAAAGGGATAGATATAAAAAGGAAAAGCAGTTAAATGTGTCCAATTATGTTTTAAGGCCAGTTACTCAAGAAGGAAGCAGCAGACAGGTGCAATGTTCCAAGGAAATACAAATAAACATGCTTTACCAAATGGTTAGATACAATATCTAGAACCATAATCACAAAAATGTGGAAGAAATATGGTTGGAACAGTAATGGAAAGGCCAGTTTACACCAAATCAGAGAAGTGTCTGGAAACAAAGTAGAGCTGTACAAACAGCAGACAACACAATTTTAAGGGCTGCAAAGTATCTAGAATTAGGTAGCAGTCCTGCTGGATCAGCCCAACTTAAAATAGTATACTATATTTGTCTCAACAGAGTGGCTCAACTGGATGTTTAAAACAAAATGAAACTGGATACCATGATCCTACCCCATTTACTTATCACATCAATCCTGGACCAGAAGCAAAACATATCCTTTCCAATGATTACAAAGGATATAACAAAAAACGCAAAGCTTCTCAGACTCCTGAAAATAGTATTCTTCACATCCCTCTGTAAAAATGTTCTGAAATGTATAAATTCTTCACCAGGCATCTTTTCATGGAACATTTCAAACGCATGAAACCATGCCTTTTAAGCATCCATGACTGCTTTTGTATGAGAGGCTCAGATCTCAAAATGAGGTACCCATTATATGCTGTTCAACTGTAATTTTCTGCTTCAAGCAGCACTGGATTATCTCTTGCTCCTACATGCTTTTTTCCACCTCTGCAAGCATTGTAAATCCCACACAGAGCTTTTCACAAAGCTTTTCACAGCTGTTTTGCTTGAATTTTTTCACACGTGAAACAAGCATACTTCAAAGTTTTATCTGTGGGTGTTGAATGGAGAAGTGGGGGGAGGGATTTGCGTTGGCAAACTCTTCCTGGGGTTGGCTTGTTAGGTGCAACTCAATATGTCTTTCAACATTTAACTTCTTGTCCCAGCATCAAAATTATCAGAAAGCTCCAAAGAGCTAAGGCAAACTACGCAGAAACCTGTTTTCAGAGGTTAATGTAATTACAGAGGATCGTAATGTATGGACTCATGCATCTCTTAGTAGAGGTTGGAAGATATAGTTAAGTCCCAAAGACAACTTGTCTGCATAGGTAACAATAGATGGTTAATCACAGGACCTTATCAAGTCAAAAATGCTTGCATCTGTAGCTCTTTGGACTGAATGTTCAAAAGTTTCATTAGAAAAAGAACATTTAAAGGAGTGAGGTGAGGGGTGCAGATTACTGCACCCTGTTACATATTCCTAGTGTATGTACAAGTATAGGTAAATGCTAGCATAACTTTTAAGTGTATGTGTTTTGCATAGATTCTGATTGTTGAATCTTGATGTTTAGCAAAGAAATAAATCAAAGCAAAGAAAAACACACAAAAAGCCATATTCCATAAACTTTAAGTCTGCCTGCTGAGTAGGGTTATGCATCAAGTTTGCAATGTATAAATATGCCTAAGAATACAGCTTTAGTAACTGAGTTCCTGAATGTATACATTTCAAGGCAGAGCAGAAATGATGAGACAGGACTTACAGAGAAGTGTGATAGAATAGGAACATTATAAGGAAACCATCACAGAAAAACTATCTCCAATGTCTGGAGAAGACAGAAATACTTCAGTGATGATGGGAATGAAGTGGCAGCAAGAGGACAAAAAATGTTTTTTCTACAGCATAGAAAGACAAGGAAAAGCCACAAAAACACTCCATTTTATATAAGTGCTGAGTTTCAATCTCTTCCTTATCTTGGTGATTAAACTGTACTAACATAAAATTGTCATGCACTATTTTATGGACACAATATTACATTACTGTGCCGAACTGGTGTACTTCACAATTTCTCAACCATTATTCATCTTTTTGCAATCACCAGGAAGGACTTTATTTAAATGCACAGGTACTTCCAGTATGACTTTTTTTTTAGACTTAAAAATTAAAAATTATGTCCTGGTTTAAAATGTTGCAAAATACTACCTTGCCTGAATTTGTGCAAGCCATGTTTTAATACTGTAATTTGCAGTGGCTTAGTTTATATTCAACTGCTGTTAGTTTGATAAGTCACTATTAAACAAATTATCATGGCAACATAGTTATAGTTAGGTTGTTGCATATAACTTTAAAACAGTATTTTTGTCTTAGTTCTTTTTTAATATAATTTTATTGAAAGTTTTATTGAAACAAGAGTAAACATTAATGCAAATTAAAAGTAGAGTAAGAAGGGAAAAAGGAAAAAATAAAAGAGACAAAGTGCAAATAGGAAAAAAGGTTGAAGAAAAATAGAAAAGAAAGGAAAAATATATAAAGAAGTGCATTTCAATTTTCTTTATAGCAGTTATAACTACATTTGTAGATTTATCTTTCCCTAAGGTTTTGTTATTTTTTTCTTTATATAATCTAGCCTATCTAATTATCAAAGCTACAGATCGTAAGTGCATTTTTTTTCTGTTTTACACAAAAAGTTCATAAGGAGTTTCAGTCAGCAATAAACATATAGTCTCTTCTCTAAACAAACAGGTTAATTTGGCCATATCAGCAATTTCTAGCATTTCCATCAGCCATTCCTCCCTTGTCGTATTGCCAAATCTTTCCAATTTTGCACATACAGTAATCTTGCTGAGGTTTTATATATAAAGTACCAAGTCACATCATTCTAACTCTAAAAGTCTTCTATATTTCTCAGCAACATACACTGTTTTATCGAAACTAATAAACACGCTGCAAAATACAGTTTCAAACCAGATTAACCCCACCCTCCTCTTTTCAAACCATCTTGTAACAAATTATATTTCACTCATATTACATCCGTAACAGATATCCAGTATTATCTAAAATAAAAGCATCATACCAGAGAAGAAATGGCAAAATGAACATAGTGCCACCAAAAACATAACTGTAAAAGACAGACCAGAAATAAAAGTTAAATAAGCCAAAAAAAAAAATAGTAAGAGAATACCTGTCTGATCTTGATGCAAGCAAATCACCGGGGCCTGATGGATTACATCCCAGAGTTTTAAAGGAGCTGGCAGAGGTCATCTCAGAACCACTGCCCCATATCGGTTCAAAAATCCTGGAGCACCGGGGAACTACCAGAGGAACTGGAAAAGATAATATGGATCCCATCTTCTAAAGAGAGGAAAAAAAACAGACCCAGGAAACTATAGACCAATCGCCTACATCTCAACACCCGGGAAAGATAACTGGAAAAGATAATTAAAGAACCCAGATCTGCAACATCTAGAAACAAGTAAAAGTAATAACTAGCAGTCAGCAAGGTTTGTTAAAAACAGATCATGCCAAACCAATCTCATTTCATTCTTCAACACAGTGACTAAATTAGTAGAGCCAGCAAAATACTGTGAGACATAATATATTTTAGATTTCAGCAAGGCATTCGACAAAGTAGACCACAACCTACTTCTTAGTAAGCTAGAAAAAAGTGGAATAGATACCATCACCACTAGATGGACTCGCAACTGCTGGCAAAACCGTACTCAACAAGTAGTCCTTAATGGTTCTAAGTCTACATGGAGGGAAGTAAAGCCCATGTCACACTTGCCGCAACGGATGCAAAAAGGCACAGCGGACGAGCAAAATGTTCCATCCGTTGTTATCCGCTCTCAAAAGGGCAAAAATTTGCTATAACCGGAGTGGATAACACCGGACGCGGGGAGGACGCAGGGCGGATGCAAAGCGGATGCGGAACAGAAGCCTAGCGGATGAAGTGGATGGGAGCGGATGCACATCCTCAGGGTTTCCCGGGGGCCTCAGCGAGTGGACGCAAAACGGATACAGAGGATGCAGAACGGACGACGCCGAGCGGATGAAGGGAATGCACAGCAGATGCAAAGCGGAAGCCTAGCAGATGCTGGCGTTAATTGCGGCATGCGGGGAGGAATGCATTGCGTCAGCCCCGGGATATAATGGAAG
Source organism: Laticauda laticaudata (assembly GCA_004320025.1). Lineage (NCBI taxonomy): Eukaryota > Metazoa > Chordata > Lepidosauria > Squamata > Elapidae > Laticauda > Laticauda laticaudata. The sequence continues at coordinate 6,012 of BHFT01058428.1, forward strand.
CATCTCGGAAAGCAGGTCGCCATTCAGAGGAAAGACCTGCTGCCGGACGGATTGGCTGCCTTGCCTGCCCTTCCTGCATGTCTGCCTGCCAGCCTGTTGCCAGCCTCCCTGCCAGCCTGCCTGCAAGCCTTGCTGCCAGCCTGCCTGCAAGCTTTGCTGCCAGCCAGTCTGCCTGCCAGCCTTGCTGCCTGCCTTCCTGCCAGCCTTGGTTCATGTCTGCCTGCAGCCTTGTGCCTGCCTGCCTGCAAGCCTCCCTGCCAGCCTTGGTGCCTGCCTTTGGTGCCAGCCTTCCTGCCAGCCTTGGTGCCTGCCTGCCTGCCAGCCTTCCTGCCAACCTTCCTGCCAGCCTTCCTGCCAGCCTTGGTTCCTGCCAGCCTCTCTGCCAGCCAGCAACCCCCAACCATGCAGAAGCACAGCAAGCCTCAGCCATCTGCTGCCAGCCCTGGCAAGAGGGACAGGGCTACCATCCCGCCCCCTGGCCCTCACTCTGGTTCTGCTGGGGCTCCTGCAGCATGGGGCTCGCTCTTCTGGGGCTGGCGCTTCTGCTGCTTCTGCTTCTGGAGGAGCTGATGACAAGCACTCCAGCACCAGCCACCTCCACAGCACCTGCACCTTTCACCCCTGAGACTGAAGCGACCAAGAGGAGTGCCAGAGACTCTTTTTTGTTTTTATAGCTTGTTGTTAATAAAGTCTATTTATGATTCACACACTTGCTTCATTTTCTTTTTTTTTAATAAGTCTTGCTGGAAACTTTTAGAAATGGTTTAAGTCTTTGCATGCTTGTGGGATGGGTAAGGATAGCTTTGGGATGGTTAGGATACCTGTGGATGGGTAATAGCTGTGGGATGGGTTAGGATAGGCAGTGGGATAGATAAACCTCCAGTGCAAGCATAGTGGGACTGTATGGTCCACCCTCCCAGGTGCCAACACTACGGCCCTTTATTATCAATAATAATGTAATAATTATCCACACATGTCAACAATAAACACAACTCTTTATTAAACGCCCTGTTCATTGTAGGCCAACCAAACATACATGGCCCAATCTCATCCATGTGATGAGACAGGCTGAAGGAAGCATCCATTAAGCATCTACCATCCGTCTTGCCACTCCACTGCTCCCAGCTGAGGAGTTGCACATTGTCTCAGGAGGTTGCGCTGCTTCTTCACTTCATGTGAGGCTCTGTTGGGCCTTGCACATCCTCAGTGTCGATCAGGTTTCGCCCTTGCTCCTTCCCCAGGCTCCATGTCCCCATTGCCTTGCTGGAGGTCCATGAGCCTGTTCTGCAAGACTGGGTAGCGGGTGCGCATGATATTGTGCAGGATGCAGCAAGCTTCCACGATCCTCCTCATGGTCTCTGGGCAATGCTGCATGGTGGTGAGAAGTACCTGGAACTGTTGGCCAGGATCCCAAAGGCGTTCTTGACCACCCGCCTTGCCCTGGACAGCCTGTAGTTGAAGATCCTCTCTTCACGGGTGAGGATCTGGAAGTGTAGGGCTTCATGAGTAGGTTGTGAGGGACAAGGCGTCATCCCCCACGATGAATTAGGGCACATCTTGTGTGTCGTTGGGCAGGGGTTCTGGATCTGGTAAGCCCACGATGAGGTTGCCTTCCAGCTCCTCCTTGAGGTGACTGGCGTTGTATACCTTCGCATCTGAAGATGAGCCGTTGCCTGAAGCATCGATGTACATGAACTTGTAGTCAGCATCAACCATGGCAAAGAGGATGATGCTGAAGAAGCTCTTTGAGTTGAAATAAGTGGAGCCTGGTTGGTTGGAGATTTGCAGGCCACGTGCTTTCCCATCTATGGCTCCAACGGAGTGTGGTAAGTTCCACTTCTGATACCACTGCTCTGCAACTTTCTTCAGCCTTCTTCAGTGGAGGGGCACTGGAGGAGCTCCTCCAGGTATTCTTCGATGATGGCCTGCACCACTTCTCTGACCACAGTGCTGATGGTGTTGGATGGCACCCTCCAGCCGTACTGCATGCTCCTGTTAGGAGGTCCCTGAGGCCAGGTGGCGGCAGAGTGAGTGCCACCTTGAGCCCAGGTTCCAGGCTGGGCCAGAAGCTGGTGTTTGCCTTGGTCAACTTCGTCAAACATGGCTGGAGGCATCCTCATGGAAGTTCTGGAACGCCCGAGTGTCTTCGTTCCTGAGCTCCACCATTAGCTTGTTTGTACAGTCCGTCCTCTGCTCTTCTGGCGAACCATCTTCGGATCCAGAGTCTTTTTGGTTGGCTCTTTTTCTCTGGCAGTAGAGTTCACAAGAGCCTGCAGATGGCTTTGCACTGTTTGCAGAACGATGGTGGCTGCCAAAAGGACTTTGTTACAATCCACCGGTGGACATGACTGGATGCTGTGGAGAGGAAGAGCCAGATGAAGGTGCAGAGGTCTGCACCGCTGGGCTGCTGTTCAAAAAGTGAGATGCAGGCGAGTTTTCTCCCTTTTTATAGGCAGTATAGGTGTCCCTTTGCATCTCTTGGCATCCTCTAGGCATCTCTATGCATCCTGTAGACATCCTTAATATCCGAGATTAGGTCCCCTCTGCGAACGTTTTTCCATTTTAAATGCTTTGTTTCCATTCTGCATCCGCTAGGCATCCGTTCTGCCATCCGTTCTGCATCCGTTCCGCTTCCTCCCTGCGTCCGGGCGGATGGAGTTCCGCGATGCGTAGTGGACGCCTAGCGGATATAGTGGATGCGTAACGGGATGCGTAGCGGATGCAGAACAGACGAACAGGATACATTTTCCGTGCAAAAAGTTTGGGCAGCCCAAAACTTTTGGAGCGATTGAAACGTCAATAAACGGATGCTGGACGGATAGAGAGGAAGCAAAATGGAGGCAGTGAGTACATCGCATTTTCGAACGGATGGCAAAGGTTTTTTGTCCGTTTTACATCCTCTTTTGCATCCGTTGGTTCAGTGTGACATGGGCTTAAGCAGTGGGTTGCCACAAGGTTCTGTCTTAGGCCCAGTATTCTTCAAAATCTTCATTAATGACTTAGATGAGGGATAGAAGGGGAACTTACCACATTTGCAGATGATGCTAAGCTGGCAGGAATAGCTAACACCCAGAAGTTAAGCTCAAAATCTAGATGGATCTTGACAGACTAGAACACTGGGCCATATCTAACAAAATGAAATTCAATGCAGAGAAAAGTAAAGTACTAACCTTAGGCAAGAAAAACCAAAAGTACACATATAGACTAGGTGAAACCAGGCCCAATAGCAGGAACTGTGAGAGGGATCTTGGAGTCTTAGTGGACAACCAGCTAAATATGAGCCAGCAGTGTGCAGCAGCAGCCAAAAAAGCTAATGTAATCCTAAATTGTTTTAACAGAGGGATACAATCAAGATCAAGGGAAGTACTAATACCACTCCATAAAGCCTTAGTAGACTACACCTAGAGTACTGCACCAGTTTTGTTCACACATTATAAAAAAGATGTTGAGACTCTAGAAAAAGTACAGAAAAGAGCAACCAGGATGATTTCGGGACTGGAGGCTAAAACATACAACAAACAGTTGCAGGAACTGGGCTTGGCTAGTCTAGTAAAGAGAAGGACCAGGGGAGACATGATAGTGGTCTTCCAATATTTGAGGGGCTGCCACAGGGAGGAGGGGGTCAAGCTATTTTCTAAAGCGCTGTAGGCCAGACAAGGAATAATGGATGGAAACTGAACAAGGAGAGATTTAACCTGGATATAAGGAGAAACTTTCTGACAGTGAGAACAATCAACCAATGGAACGCTCAGCTTTGCCCTCAGATGTTGTGGGAGCACCATCACTTGAGACCTTCAAGAAGAGATTGGACTGCCATTTGTCAGAATTGGTGTAGGGTCTCCCGCTTGGGCAAGGGGTTGGACTAGATGACGTACAAGGTCCCTTCCAACTCTGATTATCTGTTAAGATTAGATTAAGATGTTAAGATTAAGATTAGCAAAAAGTGGAGCCAACAATTGTTGTGGAATAAAGAGCTGGTGAATAGACTCTTCAAAATTATTTCCAGACAGGGAGATTGCCCACAAGTGCTCTACTTGTGCTCCAAGTGAGGCTCAAACAGTATTGATAAAGAAAACAGATTTTAAAATTGAATAACATGTAAAATATCTGGGAAACATCATAATAAATATGAATTCTATGTTTTCAAAATAATTGTGTTTGGATATGAAATTAAATTTAAAGAAAGAGATGTTACGATGGGAGAAATTGCAGTGGTCACTGTTGGGAAAAATGTCTGTGATAAAAATGAATCTCTTGCCTAGAACAGTGTTTAAGCTTCAGATATTTTTATATTAATTTTTGTATATTATATTTTAAAAGATAAATCATCACTATAAAAAGGAATACAAAACAAAAAAGAATAAACAGAAAAAAGTGCAGAAAAAAGGAAGAAAAATGGAGAGAAGAAAATATAGCAAAGAAAAAATATGTAGAAATATTTTTCTCCTTTATCACAAGTATAAACAATTTTAATAATTTATTTCCTTCTCTTGAAATACCAACAAATGATCTCTGCTTTCTACATCTCATCTCTTATCTATGAAGAAAAAAGTCTGTTGTTCAGTCCTCACCAGCATAAATCCATTAAGAAATACCAACATATATTTTAACCTTGATCAAGCAAACCAACAACCAAATAAACCAACTACTGTCCCGAAACATTGTGTTTGCTTGCCTTCTGGCTGGAAAGCTACGGAACAGTGTTTCTGAAAGATAGAAAGACTGGAAAGAAGCTTGGTTCCTCAGAATGCAAATTTCTCTTCATCACCCCAGTGTGGGAGTTCCCTTGCATCCCCGAAGATCAGCTTCTCCAATACACATAGGAATTACCCTCTCCCTGCAGGGAGCAGAGGGGAGGGAAATCCTTTTACAGGAAGCACAGTTTGTAACCTTCCCTGCTGGTTTCCACACTGACTTTCTGGGGAAGCTAGCAGAAAGGATGGCAAATAGTGATCATGGGATCACAGGGCGTTTGATAACCAGTCGTAAGTGCAAGCAAGTTGCCAAGCACCTGAAATAAAATCACATGACTTGGGGGAGGGTGCCACAGTGATAACGTCAAGAATGGGTCATAAATAATTTTTACTTTTTGTAATTTTGAATGGTCGTTAAACAACTGCTTGTTAGTTGAGGACTAACTACATATATATCATTATTGGTATAACAGCTTTGGAATCCAAAGCTAATAGGCTGTCAAGACAGAGATAGGACAGATTCCCCTACTGACACTTTGTTGTACCACATTCTGGGATCGAACATGTATCCTTAAATGGTTCAGAACCAATTGCTCAAACTCTGCAACAAAAGACACATTCTACCATTATCTCATTCTAATGCCCATCTACAACTCAGACAGCACAGACCTTCTGCATAGCTTTTGGTCTTTCTCCAGGCAGAGTTTGCAAATCTTGGTTTTTGCTACATCCCAGCAATCTGTAGATACAAGACTGCAGCCAAACTCCATATAGATATAATAAAATTATTAGCCCCAGTACAGTATGCCTGTTGCATATCTGTATGAGTCACTGCTTAGTATTCGTCTCCTTCCAATCCAAAGACACAACTAAAACAGTGACTCAGAAAAACACTACAGATGGAGCAGAGGAACATGGCATATACTGAGTCAAATTAATTGATCATCAACTCAAGATTGGTTGCCCCACTGATCAAGCCCTGCCTTCCCAGATTTTCAGATAAGGATCTTTACTGCTCTTATCTGGAGATGCCACAGAGCAAGAGTCCCCAACCCCTCCATCCGCAGACCGCTACTCTCTGCGGCGATTGGGAACCAGGCTGAGCAAGTGGCAGATGAAAATGAGAAGCCCCATTTGCATATTTGTGTGGGATGAGTGCCACATCCCCTCCCTCCTATCGCTGCCACCCGCTACCTCCACTGCTGGTCCACGGAGCCAGAAAGGTTGAAGAGTTGCTGTCATAGTAATCTGAGAGTCTGCACCTTTTGCCTCAAAAATGGTTTTTCATCCCTCAAGTTAGAGTCTTCCTTTCTTCTTTTGGGATGCATTAGCAAATGTAAGAAAAAATCATATTTAATTCATTATGCCTCAATTATCAGTTATGTGAGAAATGCTACATAGAAGGTAGAGAGATTTTCTCTGTGAAAAAATGCTCTAGGAAAGTCTTAGTGGATGGACAACTGATTAATATTAAACTATAACAGGTTGTTTTTTTCCTAAGCCTAGGAGTCTCCTTTGAATAAGATTATCACTGAGTTCTCTTTTTTAAGAAAAATAACTTTGAACAGATGCCTTCTTCTTCTTCATTGTGTTTCCCCAGAAATGTAGTTGGTGTGGTTTTTTTTTTTCCCTGATCAACCAAATATNTGTTTCCCCAGAAATGTAGTTGGTGTGGTTTTTTTTTTCCCTGATCAACCAAATATTATTCCACTGGTTACAACAGGAATTGGAACATCTAACACATCTAACCCCTTACTCTATGTGTGTGTGTGTTTGTGTGTGTATGTGTGCATGTGCACGCAAGTACACGCATGTGCTTGTGGACTAGGATAGGACAGGAAGTGACCAATCATCTTCTCATCTGAGCCGGATATTGTGGGTTGAGAAAGAGTGACTTGCCCAAGGTCACCCTGCTGGCTTCATGTCTAAGGTGAGAATAGAACTCACAGTTTCCTCGTTTCTAGCTTGGTGCCTAAAGCTTGATTTAGATTTATCCACAACTGTTCATAGGCATTGATGCGTAACTATGCTGTGAATGGGTGGATGGCTAAATGTAGGCTGCAGAAGGTTGCAGATGGGCGAATGTATACATCTCAACTACACATTTGTATGGAGGTGAGTATCTTGCATGCTGATTGGTTGATCTGACTTCCTGTTGGGAGTCAAGAGCAAAGCAAACCCATTCAAACAACATAATGGAGCAGCTAGAGGAGAGACTTGCCAGCAAAGCATAAATACAACAGCTATGCAATTGTGTCCAAACAACAGATTGCATATGTTCCACGATGTGCAGTGACACAAATGTCTAAATCAAGATTTAACCACTGACTAGCACTAATCTGCAAGTCACTTCCTTTTAAGCTTAACACAAATACTCTGTGTAATACCTTCCTCCCATCATAGTGCTCAAAAATGGATATTGCAGGACAACAGCTGATAAAAAAATGAGGCCTTATACTGCTCTATCCAGATATCACTCTTGTGCCCAGGTGCCAATCATTTCTCCTGTTGAGAAATCACTACAGGATAAAGAGAGCAAAAAAAAATTAAGGATTTAAATTTGAGGACTGCTATACCACAGGGCTTGAATTATTGGGTGTTTTTCTACAATCTTCATAAAAAAGTACCTTATCAGAGTGGTATTTCTGAATCGTTGGCTGTAAACTATTGGCCTGGGAGAAGTGTGACAGCAGAACTAGCTCCTACTTCCATGTTTAGAGTACGAGCAAATTTTCGGGGGTGGCTCCATCCGTTGTCATCCGCTCTAAAAAGTGGCAAAAATTTGCATAAACAGAATGGAAAAGAAAGGAAAAGAAAGGACGTGGGTAGTATGTAGCAGGGATGTTAAACGGATGTTCATAGGAAGCCTAGAGGATGTATATAGGATGCAAACTATGACTCAATATTTCTTCTTGTGAAATATTTCTAGACTTTCTCAACTGTGTTAATATCAGATACATCATGTAGGTTCCAGACTGATGAGCTGTATTTGAGTATATGTTTTGTATGCTCCAGTTAGCAAATGCTTTGTATGCTCCAGTTAGTAGTGTAATATTATCAGAGAAAAAGCTTCATAGGATTAGGTTAACAACTCTTAAAGCCTTTTTGGCTATGTAGTTATAATGGGCTCTAGCACTTAGATCATTAGAGATGAATACTCCAAAGTCCTTGACAAAGTTTGGATCCTTTGGATCCACTCAGCTTGTCAAATATTCTAAGAAGGTTGAAACCACTGATAATTAACATACATTCTGGCCCCATCTCAAAATGCACCAAACCACTTCTACTCAACATCTCTGACCATTAAAAAATCTTGCAATTATATTGGCTTCTCTATTACACTTTTCAATATGTTAGGATGAAGTTTACTTTTAGATGCTGAACTCACTTATTTATTTTAATCTCTAGGCAATTAAATATTACTACTGGGAGAGGGCTCAAACTTTCTCTCTCACTCATTACATCACATTACAGCAGGCACCTCTCTCCATTTTACCAAACAAATATTCAGATTTTGTTGAAGTGTTTGTGAAGGAGAACTGGGTGCTGACCACCCATCAATTTTCTGATAATTATAAATATGATTCCCAGAACACAGTTTTTTTCAAAATAATTCCCTATCTGAGAATTAATACTCTGCCTAAAATAATTGTTCATTATCTTTGAATAGCAGGGACATGAATATTTAACAGCTTTTGAACTTGTTATGGAAGAACTGAATGCACAATAAAGAATTATGGATTCACTAATGCACTGTTGGACATTCCTCCTCCCATCCTGAGTCCTTTGGGTAAAAGAGGGAAGGAGAAGAGGAAGGCCTAAATGATAACACAAACAGACATAAGGAAAGTGAGGTTGGGAAGAAGAAAACAGAGGTGTTGGTGGTGTGAGGGCAAGAACTAAAAAGATCAAATGTCCAGAATCTGAGACCATATTGCCCTGTTGCAGTAACACAGTCCAAGCGCTAAACATTTCTCCTAATGAGAAACAGATGTCTCTCAATCTGCATGCAAGGCCAAGGGATAGAGATTTGAACCTGGATGGCAGAATCCTAGATTTTCCAGCATCTTTGCAGTACTTCAGATTTAAAGGCAAAATATTACTTGAAAATTCTCAGGAGTGCTGACATAGCTGTTGTGTTGTGCAAATCCAGGAAAAAATGCATTTGGTTCAAGGAATAGAAAACAGATGATAAGTGCACCTCCATACTTTTGGATCCATCTGATGATCTGCATAGCCCCACATAATCAGTACTCTGACATATGAAGCCTAAATATAACAAATTATTTCTAGCATAGTTTGCAGAGATACAAGCACATTCTTTAAAAATTAGGAGGAAAAAATCTTGAAGAACTAATCAGCTCAAGGAAAACTAAGAATAGTAAATGGCAGTTAGGAAAAAATATAGAAAAATGGAGCATAAGAATGGTTTGAACAGCCTGTTCGATAAGTACATCGACCTAATATCTTGAATTTATATTATAAGATCAGAACTTTTCTCTATAACAGCAATCCTATTTTCAGCTGCCTTTATTCTAATTCCCTTGATTCAGGCTTTAATAAAGCAGGGGTGTCAAACTTGCAGCCCACGGGCCGGATGCATCACTAGATGGCCCCAGGTCAGCCTGGTTTAGCGAAGGGGAAAAAAGTTCTGATATATCATGTGACACCGCTGTGATGACACGAGTTTGATACCCCTAGGCTAAAGGATGAAGGAGAATTCAGTGTTGTTATATTAACATAAGTGAGTACACAGGAGCTCCAATTCACAGTATGCATCCTTCTACCGAGCTTTTCCAGATTTCATCTTAATCCTATGTATCAAAAAAAACAAAAAAAGGAAAGGATGAAAGGGAGGGAGGAGAGAAAGAAAGAGAGAGGGAAAAACCGGGCCGGCATAGGTGGCTTCTTTAGAGACCTTTCGGAATACTACAACTTGTAAGAGAAGTATAATTTGCAGCTTTCAGAGCTGTCTAGCAGGAGACACAGTATCAATCCACATTGCAGCATTTTACAGGGATAAAATTAAAAAAAAAATTCCCTACCGGTGCTGTGGGCGGGGCTTGGTGGGTGTGGCTTGGTGGGATTCAATCTCTAAAAGGAAGAAGGCGGGCAGGCATGGGCAGGGCCAACCAATTCAAATTGTCCCTACCACCTCTCCTGAGGTAATGCGAGGTGCTTGAATTTCACCCCTGAGCACTTCAGTAACAAAGCAACTTTTTCTTCTGCAGCCTTTGCAGTGGAAGATGAGGAAGAAGTGTTGCTTGAAATCACACTGATGGAGCACCCAGGAACACATGGGAACCAGACTCGAAATTCTAGACCTAGAAAACCTAGAACTACGCCGCCTTTGGTCCGATCTAAGTGTAGAATATAAAATCATACGTTGCAATGTCCCACCTGTCAATGAAGACTTCAGCTTCAACCATCACAACACAAGAGCAAACAATAGATACAAACTCAAGGTTAACCGCACCAAATATGATTGCAGGAAATATGACTTGAGCAACAGAGTGGTCTGTGTCTCGAATACGCTACCTGACTCTGTGGTTTCTTCCCCAAACCTCAAAAACCTTAATCTTAGACTGTCTACTATTGACCTCACCCCTTTCCTAAAAGGTCTGTAGTGGGCGTGCATAAGCACACCAACATGCCTACCGTCCCTCTCCTATTGTTTCTTTTATTCTTCTTATATGTATCCATGTATTCATAATATGAGCCCAAAATTTCTGTTTAGAAGTGAGACATTAAGTGTGTTTCAACCCATTTTATGACTTTTCTTGCTACAGTTGTTAAGTGAATCACTCCAGATGTTAAGTTAGTAACATAGTTCTAAGTGAATCTATCTTTCCTATTGACTTTGCTTGTCAGAAGGCACCAAAAAGTGATCCCACAACACCGGGACACGGCAACCAAGGTAAGTATGAGTCTGTTGCCAAGTTTCTGAATTCTGATCACATGACCAGAGGGATGCTGCAATAGTTGTATGTGTGAAAAACTGTCATAAGTAACTTTGTTCAGTGTTGTTGTAATTTTGAATGGTCACTAAATGAAGTTTAGTGACCATTCAGACACTAGACGAGGACTACCATACTGATTGGGAACTTTACAGTCTCCACTTCCAATCCCTATCCTACACCTACTGCCACTATTTTTGTAAATGGTATCAGTATGTGGGAATGACTTTAAGAGACAGGAGGAAGAGTGGCAGTCTAGGCAACAGTCAGATAAGAGGCAGCTGAGACCACAGAAAGAATAGATAGGTGGCAAACACTTGAAATACTGCATTCAGTTTTGGTCACCACAATGTAAAAAAGATGTTGAGCCTCTAGAAAGAGTGCAGAGAAGAGCAACAAAGATCATTTGGGGACTGGAGGCTAAAACATATGAAGAATGGTTGCTGGAATTGGGTATATCTAGCTTAATTAAAAGAAGGACTAGGAGTGACATGATAGCAGTGTTCTCAGGGGCTGCCACAAAGAAGAGGGAGTCAAGCTATTATCCAAAGCACCTGAGGAAAGGACAAGAAGCAATGGATGGAAACTAATCACGGAGAGAAGCAACTTAGAACTAAGGAGAAATTTCTTGACAGTTAGAACAATTAATCAGTGGAACAACTTGCCTCCAGAAGTCGTGAATGCTCCAACACTGGAAGTTTTTAAAAGGATGTTGGATAACCCTTTGCCTGAAGTGGTGTAGGGTTTCCTGCCTAGGCAGGGGGTTGGACTAGAAGACCTCCAAGGTCCCTTCCAACTCTGTTTCTATTCTATTCTATTCTATTCTATTCTATTCATCTCAAAAGTGCCCCTCCCTAGTTTCTTGGACTATGAAGATGGGGGGGGGGTAGGTGTAGTTTCAGACTTGCTAGATTCTGTTAATGCGACCTTATAATAAAAATAGAGCTAGTACTCCTGAGGGCTATTCCTGTCTGTTCTACCTCATAAGGCTGACAGTTTTGGCTTGCTACCAAGTAAAGCATCCAGATTTCATATTTACAGGGTGTGTAAAACAAAGCAACTGGTGATATTTTCTGGTTTTAATTTTTTGGAATGTCAGCAGCTACTGTTGGAGGTATGGTGAGCTACATACATCTCCATGGACAGTGGAGTCAGTGGCTGTGGCAAAGCCTGAATGGTGAGTAGACTGGTTCTTTCGATACTCTCTGGATAAGGAAAGGAACAGAGGTAGTATTCAAACAGTTCGCACCGGTCCGCGTGAACCGGTAGCAGTGATTTGGCGTGGGTCACCGAACAGGTGGCGACCCCTGGCTGGCCACACTCCTGATCCGGTCGCCCGGTTGCTTGCTTGCCCCAGTCGCTTTCCTAGCTTTCCCTACCACGTGGCGGCTGTGGCGAAGCTCGGGCGGATGTCCCAGGACTGCTGTAAATGCGTACTGTGTGTGCTGCCTGCCCTCCCAGAGCACGTTTTCTTCCTTCTCCCAGTGGACGGGCCTCTTTCAACCCAGCCCGGCCAGCCAGCAGGTGACAACATGTCCTGGGTCTTCTCGCCCTGCTTGTTGCGAGCTGCCTGCAGCTGCTGTGTACTTTTTTCGGTGTGGCTGCACCCCAGCAGCCGCACTGAAAAAAACAGCTCTGTTCTATGTGCCGGGCCTGGCAAATCTGAGCAGCCGGCACATAGAACAGGGTGGCACTGGACCATTGGAGAAGCGGAGCGAAGCTGGAGATCAGTAGCCACCTCTTTCGCAGCAGAGGAATCCTCCCTGAATCAACCGGTTGGTCTCCTCCTTCTCTGCCTATTTGTTCTATATGGCCAAGGAGGAGACCAGCCAGCTGGTTGGGGAAGGATTTCTGCCCGAAAGAGGCAGCTGGAGACCGAAAAAGAGTCATCTTCAGTAGCGGCCCCTTTGGCCAGCTTGTCTCCTCCTCGTCCATATAAAACAAACAGGCAGAGAAAGAGGAGACCAGCCGGCCAATTTGGGGAGGATTTCTACACTGTGAAAGAGGCAACTACTGATCTCCAGCTTCACTCTGTTTCTCCAACGATCTGGTGCCGCCCTGTTCTATGTGCCAGCTGCTCAGACTTGCTGGGCCTGGCACATAGAACAGGACATGCTTTTTTCGGTATAGCTGCTGGACTGCAACCGCACCAAAAAAAAGCACACAGCAGCTCCAGGCATCTTGTGACAAGGGGGGCGAGAAGACCTGGGACATGTAGTTACCAGCTGGCTGGCCAAGCCAGGCTGGAAGAGGCACGTCCACCAGGAGAAGGAAGAAAGCATGCTCCAGGAGGGCAGGTGCTGGGCAGGCAGGCGAATGCCCCAGGGCCACTTAAAGGTCAACTTTAAGAGCGGAAGAAACCGAGAACAAACTTAGTGGCAGCGGGGGTAACGGGCATGTGTCCCTCCACAAGGAACATGAAGGTAGGTAGACACCATGCCTCTGAGGAAAAGAGGAGGTGCCGAAGTCCTGGCTGTCACCCAGGAGGGGACTGCCGAAGGACCCATCACATGCCCCTGTTGATCCCGCCACCGCTACTTTTGCTCTTGTAGATGGCCGCAGCAGTGCCCGCAACAGGCAGCACCACAACAATGAGGTACAGTAAGATTTAGCAATGCAGATTTATCTTCAAGGGGCTTCTGGCAAAAAAACAAAACAAAAACCACCCCAAAACATTTGGCAGGCAGACTCAGCAGGCAGGCATTATTTTTAGTTGGGCTGATTTTTTTGTCAGCCCAAGGGTGGAGGAGGGGGGAAAGGTACATAGGAAATCGCCCTGTCTCTGAAACATTGGTCATGTGACTGAGTGGACGTGGCCAACTTGACTCACAGCAAGGTGCCACACCATTTTGCCGAGTTGGCCATGCCCACCCAGTCGCATGACCACCAAGCCACGCCCATCAAACAAGCCATGCCTACAGAACTGGTAGTAAAAAAATTTGAATCCCACCACTGGAGAGGAGGATGTGAAATCACCCATTTGTGCTTTGGGTGGTTACTCTTCAGAAGGAGATTGCAGGATAGCAATCTCCAACACAAAAGAGTACTTGAGAGATGAAGGGATTCAAATCACCAAACTGATAACTGTGGCCAGTGCCTTTAAGGAACACTAAGTTTGCTAACCTAACTTCTAATCACTTTTGGAAATTGCTTGCTTAAATATTTTAAGATAACCATAGTATTTCGGATGACAAGTCTGGTGTGACTGTATCTTTATTTCTGAACAAAATAAAAAAATTATAAGTTTAAGAATGCCGGGTGAGTCTGCCTTCAGTCCTAAACAAAAGAAAATGATAATCATAAGGTAAAAATTTTAAGAATCTGAAATAAGTAGCAAGAAGCTAAATGAGATTTGATCTAAGAAAATTATAAACATTCTAAGGCAGGAGTTCCCAAACCCCAGTCCGTGCTATGGACCAACACAAGTCCATAGCACATCAGCAACTGGGCTGTGCAAACAAGCAAAGCCCCATCCGTGGGAAGCAGGCAGCATGCAAAACCACACCTCCTCGGGTCCACAAAAAAAACTTTCTCCACGGAACTGATCCCTGGTTCCCAAAAGGTTGGGGTCACTGGTCCAGATAAATTGGAATATTGAAACTTTTACAATAAGATTTTGAAATTAATTATAAAGAAAAAAAACAACTTCTCGTGGGAAATAGATCCTTTTTAGAAGCAAGAGATGAGGGACTTCTGATTGTTTTTCACACTTATGATCATTGCAGCATCCCAATGGTCGTGATCAAAATTCAGATGCTTAGTAACTGCTTCATATTATGACAGTTGCAGTGTCCTGGGGTCAGTTGATCAACTTTTGCAGCCTTCTGACATGGAAAGTCAATGGGGGAGCCAGATTCACTTAATAATCGTGTTACTAACTTAACAATTGCAGTGATTCACTTAGCAACTGTAGCAAAAAAGTTGTAAAATGGAGGCAAAACTCCATTTTAAAACAACTGTCTCACTTATAACAAGATTTTTGGGTTCAACTGTGGTCATAAGTTGAGGACTCCCTGTGAAAGGAAGGAACATAAAATCAGTTTATTCAATCAAGGGTTAAAACAAGATAGGCTGTTATTTCTGGCAGCCCTTTATGGACTTTTTGCTGACACTAAACTCAAAAGATACTTTCCGGATTTGTTTTATAATGAAGAGATGGGATAAGAGAGGGCGAAGAGTCACTAAATTTGTTTAAACTTGTTTTGATGAAGTTGGAAGTTGCTTCTTTAAACATTTCTTTTTTCTTTATCGTATCCCCATTCCTCTCTCTCTCTTCTCTCTTCTTCTTCTTTTTCCTTGCTTACTACACTTCCTTGCTTATTGCAAAGTCTCAGGAGAATACTGCTCATTTCAAAACCCAGTCCTTCTCCAGCCTTTTCTGCAGGAGAGGAAAAAAAAAAAAAGAACNCCCAGTCCTTCTCCAGCCTTTTCTGCAGGAGAGGAAAAAAAAAAAAGAACAGTGGTCGAAATGAGTGCCCAGAGGGAAAAGAGGAGAAGTCTGCCTGTCGGCACTAGATGAAATCTGACCACTGCCTGACTGGTCTTGACAGTAAGGGCAAGGAAACATGTAAGATCTGGCACAGCTTGAAACTGCTGCTGATTGCCGTCAGCTTAAGAGGAAACTACTTTAACGCCGCTATAGCTAAGGTTGACTTAAGGCTGTCTTATGCATGGATTGATGAAAGCAACGTCACGGGGATGTGTAAAGTTGTTGCCAGGGAAGACTTGGCAACAAGCTATCGCCCGTGGCTGCTTAGTATCATGTCACTGAGTCACACAGAACCTAAACAGACACTCTGTTCTGGTTAGCTGGAAGATGAAGCAGAGAGATGGAGATAGCTAGATAGCTAACTAATACTACTGGAAAAGAAAGGGGTAGTTGCAGAGCTGGCAAATGTATAATCTTTAAAAAAATAAGAGTGGAGAGAGGAAAGATCTTTTGGAAACAGAGATGGAGGTGTAATTTCTGGCAAAACAATAATTTGGTGGTTAGAGTTTGCAGATTTTTACAGAAAAGCAAGGATAGCTGGAGTTCCCGAGACAGACTGTGTGATATGACAAATGTAAAGTTTTGTGGCAGTTCTTGGGATGCCCAAGGCAAGATATCTATGGTGTGGGAGAAAAATAATCCCAAGGAAAGTGTTGAAATTACCAAGAGGTACCCAACTACCCAGCCTGGACAGTTTCCAAGGGGGAGAGTGAAGACTAAGGTAGGAGAGACCAAATTCTACCAGTCAGAAATTGAGCCAATGCGACTCAAACAAAGAATCCTGGACTAAATAATTTGCCCCTTTCCTTTTCTCTATGGAGAAAGTAAGAACAGAACACTGAAGCGGCACTATTTAGATTTAGCTGACACACTAGGGTACACATAGATTACATCAGACATAAAACTCCACATATTTAATAAATGATGCTTTTATTTTACAATGCCATACCATTGAATATAACTGATGTCTCTGATTAAGTATCCATCAAGTCATTGTCAATGCTACCTATTATCATATGTGGTGGACATGTATGAAAGCAAGAAAATATTGGATGAAAATACACACATGGCTGGAAAAGATGATAGAGCAGCATATAGATTTAAAGCCAAAAATATTTTTGTTAGGTATAATACCAGAAAGCTATGATAAAAGGACTATATACTTAATGCTACATGTATTGATAGGAGCGAGAATAGTATTTGCACCATATTGGAAAAATGAGAACACACCACCAGATGAAAATATAATTTTGAAAATATTGGACTGTGCAGAGATGGATAGATTGACATTAAAAATAAAAGATAAAGGAGATACAGAGTACTATTCAGTGTGGAATAGGTTTTAACAATGGTTAGAAATAAAGAGGTAGAAATTTGATGAAGAAAGTTATCTGTAAGCAAAATATGAAGGTTGTTCATAATTATAAGTATGCCAGTATAATTAATATGATCATAAATAAGCTAATATAATTATAAATATGTCTATTATCATTATTACTATCAGTATATCTGGTTTTTTTCTTTTGTAAAATGAAATGCCTGGACAATATACTGTATTCAAAATACTTATATATAAATAAAAAACTTGACTTTTAAAAAATCATTGTCATTAGCAACCATATAGATTTTATCCACAGCAATCTGTTCCTAACCTGGTCCTTCAGATCTTCCTATGCTGCACTAATCCCTGATGTAACTGAGTCTACTGCTGCTCCTCTTCCTTGTCTTCTCTTTCTTCCATCTTTTTCAGCATTAGAACCTTCTCCAGAGAGACAGATCTTCACATAATATGTCTGAAGTAAGTGGTCATTTGTGCCTTGGGTGAGAACTCTGGTTTGATGCATTACCCTTATCTTTTCCCCTGCTGCTTATCAGTCAAGGAGGTAGAAACAGAAGAGATAAGACTTTCAGTTTATCTAGTTGCCTGTAACTCTTTCAAGGGAATGTTGGTGAAAAGTGAAAGTACAAACCAAAATCCCATTTAATGTGCCAGCTCTTATATTATAACCTATGAATCGATAAAGGCTACAGGACAGAATGCTCACATCATGATTAGGTTCAGGTTGGGCTAGGTCTTAAACCTCTGGCAAAACTGTAAGCTTCTGACTGCATTAAGCTAAAATGTAATTTCTGTGGCTTCTGCTTAGCACACTCACTGCATGAACCCAGCCCTCTGTGGGTCACAGCATATATATCATAATCACAAATTACAGATTAACAGAGTTGGAAGGGATGTTGTAGGTCATCTAGTCCAACCCCCGCCCAAGTAGAATACCTTACACCATTTGACAAATGGCAGTCCAATCTCTTCTTGAAACAGTCTCCAATGATGAAGCTTCCACAACCTCTGAAGGCAAGCTGTTCCATTGGTTGATTGTGCTGTCAGAAAATTTCTCCTTATTTCCAGGTTGAATCTCTCCTTGTTTAGTTTCCATTCATTATTCCTTGTCAGGCCTTCAGGTGCTTTAGAAAATAGCTTGACCCCTTCCTCCCTGTGGCAGCCCCTCAAATATTGGAAGACCCCTATCACGTCTCCCCTGGTCCTTCTCTTCACTGGACTAGCCATGCCTAGTTCCTGCAACCACTCTTCATATGTTTTAGCTTCCAATCCCCTAATGATCTTTGTTGCTCTTCTCTGCACTCTTTCTAGAGTCTCAACATCTTTTTTATAGCATGGTGACCAAAACCGAATATAGTACTCTAAGTGTGGTCTTACCAAAGCTTTATAGAATGGTATTAGTACCTCACTTGATCTTGATTGTATCCCTCTGTTAATGCAACTTAGGATTGCATTGGCTTTTTTGGCTGCCACGACACGTTGGCTCATATTTAGCTGGTTGTCCACTAAGACTCCAAGATCCCTCTCACAGTTACTGCTATTGAGCCTGGTTTCACCCAGTCTACATGTGTACTTTTGTTTTTTCTTGCCTAAGTGTAGGACTTTATTTTTCTCTTCATTGAATTTCATTTTGTTAGATAGGGCCCAGTGTTCAAGTCTGTCAAGATCCAGATGTGGTTTATCTTCTTGGGTGTTAGCTATTCCTGCCAGCTTGGTATCATCTGAAAATTTGATAAGTTCCCCTTCTATTCTCTCATCTAAATCATTAATGAAGATATCGAAGAGTACTGGGCCTAAAACAGAATCTTGTGGTACCCCACTGCTTGCTTCCCTCCATATAGTTGTAGAGCCATTAAGGACTACTCATTGAGTACAGCTTGTGAGCCAGTTACAAATCCATCTGGTGGTGATGCTATCCCACTTTTTTCTAGCAAATTGATTAAAAACTTGATTTATCAAAATATGAGAATCAGGCCACAAAATGGTTTGTTCTGGGCTTAGTGCAGGGGGGAGTGCCTTTTAATATCTCAAGGGAGAGATCTGGCTTTTCGCAGCCAATTGAAAGTTGCACTAAGTGTGGATAACAAAAGTATACTCCTGAATTTTTGCTGTGGTGTTTGATCTGATTCCTTAGCTGAATAGGTGCCATTACACTAAATCAAGTAAATAATGTAAAGCCCAGCTCCCCAAAGATTCTTTCACATTGGGGTTTTGGTGTCAGGAGCGGAATGGAGGCTTTCATAGCTCTCCTTGTAGCTCATACTATTTCTTACTTTGGGCTGTACCCATCTATATCATCCCCAAAGAGAAGGCATGTTAAGTTGAAGGCAGGGGTGGGATCCGACCGGTGTAACTAGTGGTTCGGTGATTTTCGATTTGCTGTGCGTGTGTGTGAATCATCGTCAGCTTGCTGCCTGGACAGCTGAGAGCGCTGCAAGTGGGTGCGCAAGGGTTGAAAAAGCACTTTTTTCCTGCTTTTTCAACCGCAGCTGTGCCACGCAAAACAGCTGAGGTTGAAAAAGCAGGAAATAAAGGTCAGGTAAGAGCCTGGGTAGGCAGGTGGGCCAAAACTGCTGCCCTTCAGAAGGAAGGAAGGAGAACTAACAATAGATGAGACAGCTGCCTGCTTCCCAAGCTGGTTTGCTAATATTGCTGCTATTTCTCCAAGGCCACTGTCCCTCAATGATGGTTCAGAACAGTCATCAACCTTAGAAAAAATAGCTATAAAAATGAAAAAGAAAACACTTTTCCTGAGCCAGAGAAACTGAAGACTGAGAACAAGCACTCACAACCCCTACTGCCTCTTTTCACCTTTGAAATGGGAAGGAAGAAACCAACCACGAGCTGGAAGCAAGGGCTGTGTGCTGGCTTGGATAGTAGCCAAGCATGGGGACTTCCCAAATGATGCAGAAGATGCAGCCCAAGAAGCTGTCCAGGGCTGTGTGGGGTGAGAGTGGTAAGCATATAAGGAAAAGAAGCATTTTAATAACTGCCAAGAAGCCTGACAAATGATAAAGTTCTTAGTACAGTGTGGCAATTACTTGTTTCAGATTAGCATTTTGAAATTATTTCAGTAGTTCCTCAGAACAAAGGACTCATCTGCTAATGGTGGACTTGCATCATGAGACCTGTCATCACATAATGTTTAAGACACTTAGGGCATTACTGAATGGATGGAAAACTCATGCTACTACCAATGACACTTGTTTACAATTCCACTCTTCTCCTTTTAAGAAAGAAAATAGCAGAAGCATTAGGGAAAGATGGCTCATTTTAATGCTTGGTGAAATTCTGGGAAGGAGTTTCACTTGGAAACAAACAAGCTATAAATCAAGAGGTCCCAGATACATCTTACCCCAATTAGAATTTTTTTTATTTTGTAAACCTCTGAATAAGTGTAATAATAACATGTTCTTGCCTTACCAGATTGTCAGAATTACGTAAAGTAGTAGAAGAAGAATGAAATGAAATATTGTAAATCAGCACTTGCGCTGCTTTTAATTTAATTGATATTCACAAATGACTCCATGGCTTCCCCCCACCCAATGAGAGCTAGTGTATAGACATGTACATATATGATTATAGCAGAACCACAGATGTCGAGTTTCCCTTGAGACCTTTAAATGGAAAAAGAACCTTGTGCACAAATTTATTTTCAAGTCTCCACTATCCTCTGCTTTCCCTCCCTTCTTGCTCAGAAACAAAACAGTGGTAGCAATTACACTAATAAGATGCAGCTCACAGATGGGCAGCATATCTCAAAGGCAGCAGTGAAGCAGCTGGGTATGACATCAGCAGAAAGGAAACATGTCCACTCGATTAAAAACTGAACTCCAATCTTTCTTTCCCCATCTTTGGAGACGAGTCATGTGCAGAGGTATATTCAACTCCAAATGAACCCAAAATAAATTCCTGGTATCCCAGTGGAAACCTGGGAAAGAATCCTTCAACAACAAGTACTGGTGAAGATAGTGCATATTGATAGAAAGCAATTTTTAGTGTCCCTTCTATTCAACTCAAAATTCAGACAGCCCCAGGAGCTGTTGACACAGTTCCACAGAAGAACTATTGAGTCTTTCATCTGTAATTCGATAACTGTCTGGTTTGGTACAGTAACTAAACAAGACAGGTACTGACTCCAACAGATAGTTAGGACTGCAGAAAAAACAATTGCAACAAGCCTGCCTTCCATTGAGGACCTGTATACTGCAATGCATGGTTCAGAAAGAGGGCTAAGAAAATAACTACAAACCCCTCACATCTTGGACATAAACTGTTTAAACTCCTCCCCTCAGGGCACTGCATACCAAAACAAATAGACACAGGGACAGTTTTTTCCCCTTATACCATCACTCTACTGAACACCTAACTCTGACAGTAATGAATAGAATAGAATAGAATGGAATAGAATAGGATAGGATAGGATAGGATTTATTGGCCAAGTGTGATTGGACACACAAGGAATTTGTCTTGGTCCAAATGTTCTCAGTGTACATAAAAGAAAAGATATATTCATCAAGAGTCAAGAATCATCAGGTACAACAATTAATGATAGTCATAGGGTACAATAAGCTATTGAATCATACTAGGAAACAGTCAATATAAATTGTAAGGATACAAGCAACAAAATTACAGTCATATAGTCTATGTACAGTATATTTGCCCATGTTGTATGGCTGTAATAGTATTATTATCCTTCTTATTTTCTTTTCTACCTCCTCTTATTGGTGGTTGTTGTTGTTGTTATTATTATTCTGTTTCACGTGTGTATTGAGAGCTTATGCACCAGAGACAAATTTCTTGTATCTCTAATCACACTTGGTCAGTATTCTAAATCATGCGCTAAGCCTTTGGAGTTTCTTTCTTCTCCTAGTTCTCAGCTTGGAGTCAGAATGAGATTGGAGCACAGTGATATGCCAGATCATTGGACAAGAAGGGCCCATCTGAACTTTCTCCATTGATGCAAAGAATTTCAATTTCCATCATCTTCATCAGTAAAATGAAAACTTCCAGAAAGGAAGTGCAATGTTGTACAATTTTAGATAGAAGATTGTGCAGTATTTTTGCTGCAAAAACTATTCTACATTTTCCAAATATAAATACAAGAAATGCAGACCTCTGCTTCTAATGTTTGCAGTTACTATCATCTGCTATCTTATTTGACTTTAAATATCAACGTTTTTCCCTTGGGGAGTAGAATTAGATGACCAGAGAAGAGTTATACAAGGTTGATCAAAGTGGACACCCAAAGTGAAGTAGATGCATGCTCAAATTCTACTTGCAAACTTGTAGTAGGAAAGTGCCTATATATTTACTGTATTTTTACAATATCCCCATGTTCTAAATTCCTAGGAGCAAGCAAAGCTGATCCAGCCTGCAGCTTAATATTGCAATAAGTGATAGATGTATACAATACTCCTTATTTAGATAACTATTATCTATCAGAGCCATGTTTTTATCCTAAAATAATACAATCAAAATAGATTAGTAATTGGGAGAATGAAGAAAAGTTGTTACACTTGGAAACACAGACTCAAACTAGAGGAATCCTAAGAGATATACATTTTTGATTGGTCATTCATAATGTTTTGATTTCTCTGGGGAATTTCAGTTACAAAATCTTTCCCGTTTGACCTTTCTTTCCAGTTCTCTCTGCAAGCATGAATGATAATTTATTTTTGTTCATCAGCTATAATTGGAGAATAGTTATACCACCATCTTTTAGTATGTAGATCTTTTTCAAAACATAAAGCATAACCTGTCACCTAGAAATGTAATTTCTGGCCTGTTGATACTGTAAAGATGCAGAAGAACCTGGCAAAACAATATTAGGCAGAAGAATTTGGAGAATCCAGAATATAGAGTGATAATATAGCTGGGTCAGGGCAATAAAAGCTGCTTCATGTGGTGACTGTGTTCTATAACAGCTTTTGATTAAAACGTTTGTCAGCGAACTCAGAATGAAGCAAGGCACTTGTTTTCTTGCATCAGAAGGCACAAGTAAATGCTTACAGAAGAACATTCAAGAGAATTCTGTGGCTGAAGTGAAAAAAATGTGTCACATCCAAATATAGTATAAAAGTCCAATAATCCTTTGAAAAGCAAGCAAGCAAACAAACAAAAAACACTAAATGCTATAACAGCTACATTTCCCCTAGAAATACTTAGTCACTATCTAGCCCCATCCTTGCACAATCCTGGATGTGCTTGTGGGAATTGTAGAAGGAAGAAAGGCTGCCAGATTTTCCTTAGGTGCAACATATGCTTCGAATAATACCTCCTTTTATATTCTCAATCACTGTCTTTTAATTTCAGTTTTCCCTTAATCCATTTCTCTCAGTATAATGCAAAATACATTCCCTTCTGTTAAGAATTGTCTACAAATTGCCAAGAATGACCACTTAATTGCAATGGCTGGGGAAGCCAGCACTGGGGCTACCTAATATGTCTTTGGTCTCAGACTCCACCTCTGCATTCATTGCCTGCACAAAGCCCATTCCTTATCTTAGCTCCCACTTGCCACTTTCACCATCAGTCAGCTGATCAAAATATATAAAAGTAAACAGAGTTTTGTTGAAAAACATTTATTATATTTATATCCCATCCATACCACTATTGATACTCCAGACCAGCAAGTTAATACTGACTACTTATAGTTATTATATGTTTGGTGCCATTTAATTGTATACTGTTCCATCCGGAAAGAAGTGCGTGAAACCGGGTTCCAAACAACAACTCTTTATTTCAAACCACTAGGTAAAGAAACAGAACATACCCAAAGCTGCGGCAGCCCTTTATATAGCCCCTAGCCTGCCGGCTTGTGGCCAATGACAGTTATTTAATTCTTCCCGCCGTTTGGTGGCTTCCTGGATTGGTTGCGAACCAATCCGTTAGTGGCCTTTTTGGCCAATCAGACATGAAGTACTTGAACCTACCAGTTCCATAAAAACACCCCTCCCCCTTTTAGTTCAGTCCCAACGTGGTGACGTAGTCCGCAGGTAGGTGGGGCTTTTTCCTAGTTTAGTTGACACTGCGCGACTCAGTCTTGTTTTGGTCTCAAGCGGTGCGACGGGGAATTGCTGTTTTCTTACCTCGCCATGGAAAGACCTCCTGGAAGGTGGAGCCATGCAATCGCGCTGAGTCTCTCGACTGGTTGAGATGGCTTCACCGCTCCCTCCTGTTGGCGGTTTGTTAGAGCTGGCCTGGCTGCCACCTTCAGGAAGGCTCAACTCGCCTCCTGCTCCCGGACTTTTTCTTGTCACTAAGCGTGAGTATTGGGCCACTCTTTTTTGTTTGGTTAGATTGCGTTCTCAGAGTTTGTGTCTTTTAACTGGGAGGTTCGTCTCTCTTTTTCTATTTATTGTTGTACTTCCCCCCCCCGGTTGTTTTTTCGTTGGAATTTAATTTCTTTTGTTCTTGCGGCAGTTTTTCTTTTGGGTTGCGGGAACGAAGCTGGTCTATGTGGCTGCTTCCATCCTCCCATCTCTAAGCAGTTAAAGTCGGTAGGAACCGGGAGCCTGTGACTTGTGTGTGGTGGGCTGGCACCCATAGAGGGGTCCGCGCGTAAGCGTTCTTGGGCAAGACTAGGTCGCCGATTTCGAAGGTACAGTATTTGCTGGAGAGTCGGGGGCTTGTCCCTATGTGTAGGTGGGGTGTAACTGTCCCAGTAGGACCATAGTTTCCAACCATTAACAGTTCAGCCGGGCTTTTATTTTGTAGTGCTACTAGGGGTAATATGTTGCAAGGTTAGGAGTCGTTAGTTTGTCTTGCACATCCCCCTTGTCCATTCTCTCTAGGCCCTTCCTTAGAAACCTACCATGGCGTTGGCCCTGCCATTCGCAGCCAGGGGCGGCACAGTTAAGGCGTGACGGATACCCTGGAAGCCAGGCATTGTTGAAATGCAGGTGTAAAACTGAGGCTGGTTTGTCCGAAACCAGACAGCTGGTAGCCATGTGTGTGCAAACAGTTTGTCAAGTTGTTTATGACGCCTCGGTGTGTTTGTGGAAGCCATGAGGATGTACTTCCAACCAGTTCGAATATACACGACCACAATCAAAAAGTGTGTTCCCCTTTGTTGGCCCAGTGAGTCAATGTGCACCCTAGACCATGGACCCCGGGAGTTTCCAGTCCCGTATTGGTGCCTGTGGGGGTTAGGCCTCAGTTCTCTGACAGGCATGGCATGTTGCAACCATGCGATTCCAATTTTTGTCCAGCCCTGGCCACCAGACATAACTCCTGGCCAGGCGCTTTTCATCTTATCTATGCCCAGGTGACCCTCATGCAACATGCCTAAACGTTTCTTGTAGGCTTGTTGGGATTAAGCCCACCTGTCACGCCCATAAGATGCCACCCTTTTCGATAGACAAGCATCGTCTGTCTGGTATGGAAAGTTTAAAAGTCCTAAGTTTTTTGTTTTTTATTTTCCTCCCAGCCAGCTTTACCTACCCAGTTCAATAATATTGCGCTGTCAAAGGATCTTGGCTGTGGCTTCTCACGATTCGGCTGCAGTCAGCGGTAGCTCGCTGGGTATGCGCTTTTTGGAGCCGCTGTGGTTCAGTTGCCTTATAGTCCAAGATGCGCACTGACCCATCTGGCTTTACCGGTGTGACCGATAGGGGTCCCACTTGGCGTAGTCAATTGCGTTCTAAAACCCTTTGCGCTATCAACTTATTCAGTACTGGATTAAGTCCAAGTTTTGTTCAAGAGCGAATGGAACATGTGTCTGGCTTCAATGATTGGGGGCTATTTTCGGTCTAGGCTATCATGAAATTGGAGTCCCTGGTACTTGCTAGATCCGTCAAACATCTTGTGGAATTCGTGGGTAGGTTCTCTCCAGTTGGTAAGTAGCGATGCGGTTGATCCCGGCTCATCCTGATTCCCAGAGGCGCAAACCATTCAATTCTTAGCAGACTAGGGCGTCACGGTCGACGATAGTCAGAGCAAGATTCGGCGTGTTGTTTAAATTCAACTAAAAAATGTCAAGGCCAGCTACTGGGATTCAATTTCCATGATAGTCTTTTGCACAAGTTTTTTGTTCTTTAAGTTTCTTTCTGGCTTGATGTGTTCAAGAATTAGTACGCGGATGGTATTCCAGATATCATCGATAGGACGACCTGAGTTCAACCGTCCATCTCGCAGGGTCTCACCCTCGATGCCTACGCTGTATCCGAACCTTACTTTCCGCTTTCCACCCTGGCATTATGATGGGTACTGTCTTGATGCATTTCTTATCTGTTCACCAGTGTTTATTCGGTTCCACGGATTGCGGCTTTGTTGTCATCGAGTTTGGGGGGTGGTGCTGCGCATCTTTTTTGGACTATAGCTTCTTTTTAGTTGCGGCAGACCCTTTCAATGTGTCCCTTTTATTACAAGCCCGGCAATTGCGTCGAAGAACCGCATTTCAGACCATCGGTGATTGCCTCCGCAGCCCGCACATTCAATTCCCGCGCGATTCTCTTCCTCTTTTGCGCCATTTTCTATTCTGAAATAGAGTCTAATAACATCTTCGCTCGTCGTCTTCCGGTGTCCCTCTTTGAACGTGTCATGAAACGACGCTTCGACATCTCGTGGTGGGTTGTCGCTGTGGGCTTGTTTCTTTCCTCCCTCTGCCTTTCTTCTCCCTGGTTTGGGTTGGGAAGGTCTGGGAACTGCGTTCATTTGCTGCATGGTGGGCTGCTGACTTTTCGGCTGCTTCGGCGGCCAAGTTGCTCAGGCATGGCCTCGGCACGGCGGCAGTTGGCCTAGCAATGGCCTCGGCCACGGTTATGTTCGGCCTGTTGAGTAGATTTGCTCTGAAAGGTGTAAGAGTCCTTTTCAGGCGCAAGGAACTACGCGGATCTCTCATAGCCCTCGTCATTGTTTTGAAACTCACATGCCTCCTCAATGTGTCTCAAGGGTGCCAAAAGTCTGCTTGGTTTCAATCCTTCTTCTGGTCCCTTTTGTAAATTGTTGCCTTTTGGATTAGTAATTGGAGGACACTGGTGCGCGTAGTGTGTTCGAAGCATTCAGTTCAGGTCAAACCAGGTTATTTGCTTGACATCTCTGGGGTTTCGCCAGCGCCTTCCCATTTTGAATTACGCCAGTCCACAAGTGTGTAAGGAAACAGCCTTTCCTTTTGAATCTGAGATTTCTTCCATCTCATTGCTTTCTAAGAACATAAGAAAGTGATCGATATACAATTCCCAATCCTCTACATCTGGATTGAAGGATGCGGGCGGTGCGTTGTTACCAGCCATCTCTTTTCACTCGGTTCAGATTGCCACGTGCTTTGGTCTCTGCTTCTACGATGATCCCATCCTCGTCGCCAGTGTTCCATCTGGAAAGAAGCGCGTGAGACTGGGTTCCAAACAACAACTCTTAATCAATATGTTTCTGCTAGTCCAGCAAGTTTAGAGGACACCAAATTGGAAAAATTACATTTTGCTATACAGCACCGACTTCTTACTCTGGCCATCACTGGGAAAACTTTCATACAATCTACATATTTATATTCCTGAAGAGCTATTTCACCACTGGGTTCCTTTCTGTTTCATGAATTATGCATATGCATCTGTTTCAATCCAGATGATGGTCTGAGTTGATAAAACTTAGGTTCAAGAGCTGAAAGTTTTGAGAAGGAGATTTTGCCCACTTTCCTTTTCCTTACTTCAAATACCACAACCAAAGCTATAACTTCCAGTGTTTGCTTACCAATGTCCAAACAACATCAGTCATTCCATCTCAGGACATACAACACCAACACAGTGATGCCAAATTGACTTTATTACTCTATTTCTTGCCTTTGTTATTATATCATTTCCTTCCTCTTTTTTAGCTATTTCTGTTTCTACTTGGATTATTATGCAAAGAAATCCTCAGGGAATTTATCCTTTTGACAAGTATGAGGTACAAAATGAGGCAAGGCATTTTTCGGAAAGGAAATAAAAGTTTCACTAGTCAAGTATTTGAGGCACTGAGGAACCTTATGTCTATCATTCCATCTCTCTCTGTTTTTATATGTTAAAATTCATTCTTTCAGAACTCTTATATGGCTCTCTGTGCTATATAAACTCACCTGGCCACTTTCAACAGTTTACACATTGGGAAGAAGATGACAAACAGATTAATAAATTATTTTGCAAATAAGGAAGAAGCAAAAAACAAAGCATTGCCATTATTATATTCAGTTGAACAGGACGGTTTTCCAAGAGACAAAACAAGAAAAGGCTGGGGTGGGTGAAAAATCATATCTGTATCAGTTCTCTTGTTGCTACCTCAGCACAACTGAGGCTGGGATGAAACAAAAATTCATTGTACACTACTTGAATAGTTTGAAAAAATAAGGACAAAGGATTGGGGGCTTAAGTAATTATAGAAAATTGACTAGAAGGATGATTGAAGGGGGGTAGATACAAGGTTATATATGGTTTGTCTGATTTATAGCCAACTTTTCTCCAGGAGCTTGAGCAGGTTGCATAGGATCTTGCCCCAAGAATAATCCTTTGAGTAAGTAGATTGGGCTGAGAGAAAGCAACTGACTTCAAGATAACCAGAGTATTTTTATGCAGAATATTATGGAAAACCAAGCAAACCTATTTTTATTAGGACTGTGTGACTGACTAGCGAAGAACTAAAGTTTGCTTTGCTTATAATGCAAAATGCATTATAATGCAGCCTATTTTCTTTTCCTAACATAGTTATACTGTAGTTCAGAGATGGGATTCAACCGGTTCGCACCTACTCAGGTGAACCTGTAGCGGTTATTTGGCATGGGTCCCTGAACCGGTGGCAACCCTTCGCTGGCCACACCCCCAACCCGGTCGCCTGGTCACTCACTTGTGGTTGATCTCCTAGCTTTCCTTTCCCCATGTCGTCTTGGGAAAAGGAAGAAAGGCATGGACACTGCAAGTATCGCTTTCCCCGTGTGAGTTAAAGTGTCTGGAGTGAGAAAGAGTGCAGTCTGACAGATGGGGTGGGGGTGAATCGAGCCTTGGAGAACTTTTGCAATGTATAAGAAATGCATTTTCAAAGCAGGTCTTTAAAAACTTATCCAAGGATTCTCCATGGACACTGCATGTATCGCTTTCCCCTTGTGAGTTAAAGTGCTGGAGTGAGAAGGAGTGCAGTCTGACAGAGGGGGTGGGGGTGAATGAGCCTTGGAGCACGTTTGCAAGTAAAAGAATCCACTCAAGCCTTGGAGAAATTTAAAGGAGCTGCTTCCAAAATGCTTGTCTCTTAAGTGCTCTCTCTCTCTCTCTCTCTGTATGAGAGAGACAG
The DNA here is from genome assembly GCA_004320025.1 of Laticauda laticaudata. Taxonomy (NCBI): domain Eukaryota; kingdom Metazoa; phylum Chordata; class Lepidosauria; order Squamata; family Elapidae; genus Laticauda; species Laticauda laticaudata. The sequence goes on from BHFT01058428.1 coordinate 34,746, forward strand.
TGAGAGAGAGAGAGAAAGAAAGAAAGAAAGAAAGAAAGAAAGAAAGAAAGAAAGAAAGAAAGAAAGAAAGAAAGAAAGAAAGAAGGTAAAGAAAGAAAAAAATAGGAAGAGAGAGAGAGAGAGAGATAAAACTCTGTGCTATTATTTTTAATTGTTCCATTATTTATCATGTGTTAATATTTTACACTGTCCCTACACCAACAGCCAACTCTTAACTAAAAATAATTAGTTAATATTGTTTATTTACATTACCAGGTTACCTTGTCCTTAATTGATAAAAAAAAAGAAAGAAAGAAGGTTCCTCAAAATAAGATGACAAAAATTAGCCATCAAATGAAGATGTCTGGAAGTTCCTTGTGAGAGGGATCTTTACGGGCACGCAAGCTATCGCCCCAGCTCAGTTCCACTGCACATGCACATTGGCCTCCTGCCAGCCAGCTGATTTTCAGGTATCTGCTGCGCATGCATGGGGGGCAGGCCACATACGGGAGACACGTGCAAATGGGCAGGGGGGCGGGGAAGTGCAGGGGGGTCTTGGGTGCATGGGCAGGGGGGCAGGGGGAATGCAGGGGTCCCACGCGCATGGGCAGGGGGGCAGGGGAAACACTGGGAAGGTCGCACATGCATTGCATTATGGGTGCAGGCACACATGCGCGCACGCACACATTCTTGGCACGTGACAACAAAATGGTTAGCCATCACTGTTGTAGGTCATCTAATCCAACCCCTCACCCAAGCAGACACTACATCATCATTTTTGACAGATGGCAGTCCAATCTCTTCTTGAAAGCCTCCAGTGATGAAGCTCCCACAACTCCTGAAGGCAAGCTGCTGTCAGAAAATTTCTCCTTAGTGTGCTATCACCAAGTTGTTGAGCAGGCTGGTGAAAAGTGCACTGTTTTGAAAGAGCCAGGCTCATGTTAAAGAGTGCTCCTTCCAAACCACACACTACAGGAAGCTTGCTGAGGTCAAGCGGCTGGAAAGAGACAACTGTTGCATTGGCTGGTTTTGAAAATGCTGTGCTTTCCGGCTGTCAAGTAGAGTGTTGCTCTTTCAAAAACAAGCATCTCCCCAGCTATCTCTGTAGGAAGCGGGGAGTGGGGGGGAATGCCATGGGAGAAGAATGCCCAAGACTAGAGGGGGAGGAAAGATATGGACAAAAAATATTGGCCTAAGCCTGTCAGTGTGCAAGTCACACGGCAGAGCTGACAATAAAAGGTGGCAATGATTATGTTCTAAACCCCTCTGACACAGGACTAATACTTGTCATTTTAAGGGTAAAACATGATATTCAACATCTGTATCGTTGAGGAAGACTTAAAGTTGGGCTGAGAACTCATAGCAATAGCACTCAGGCTTACTGTATTTGCAGCACTAAGCAGTTTACAGAGTCACCACATTCCCTTCAACAACCTGAGTCCTCACTTTACTGACCTCAGAACGATGGAAAACTCAGCCAATCTTGAACTGGTCAGAATTGAACTGCTGGCAGTCAGCTGCATTCTTATCACTGTGCCATTGTCAGCCTTCAAGATTTTCTCCCTTTGCTTTGCATCTTTCGGCTGCCATAAGTAATGGGGGGAGGAGGGGGGGAAAGTATGGGAAGTGAGCTGGAGGTGTTGCAAACTATTACTGTAT
>BHFT01058429.1:0-18681 GCA_004320025.1 Laticauda laticaudata
CCCCCCCCCCCCCACTTTGGTATAGAGGAACTACATTTAATCTCACAAGTCTGCTATGGTGTTAGAATGAAGACCATTCTTTAGTTGCTGTAATATATATTTTTACTGCTAATACTCTTTCTGATAAAAAGTTAATCTGTATGATTTGACTTTCAATATCCACTAAAATTCTCCTCTGGGAAATGATCTCTATAGTGGAGAGTAAAGGTGATGATGTGTGGAACTTTTGCTGATGCACATATTGGAAGATTTTCATATTCTCTCTGGATTATAAAAAAGCATCATTTTGATTTTTTTTATGATTTAAAACTATCAGCTTGAATGTTCAGTTAGGAGCAGAGTGAATAGGTCATACAGCAAACATTTCAGTGTGAGAATCCAAGTAATATAATGGCTTAATTATAATGCCAATCATACCATGGCTAGATTTATTATGTTATACTAAGCCATAATGCCATTTATTTTATTCTGGTTTAACATGTGAGCTCTGCTGTTGTGTCATATAAACCATGACATTGGTTTAGTGACTCCAATATAGCAGCTGAATCAAAAGACTGTGATTTAATGAGTGCTGCTATAAGTGATAGATGGATATGGCTTTATAAATACTGGATTCACACAACATATGAAATCATTACTTGTTTATCTTTGGCATACTGAATAAATCAGAATTGTCTGAGTTCATATGACACATTAGGTCACTTCTCTAGGTACTCATATTACACTTATTGTGCTTTGTAGTTCAGCATATTTTGTGAAGCCAGCCAAATAGATTAGTAGCTGCCTAATCTATTTTGTTTGTGTGTAACAATATAATATAGTTGCCAGATTGGACCAAATGTTCAACTACTTCCCTCACGTTGATCAACTAGAAGCTGTGATAAATCAACTTGCCTTATATAATATAAAGCATTCTGAAGCAACTCTATTCCCATCTATTTGTTTATCAATTTCTTCTGTGATCATTCTGTGCATACTATTGTAACTTTTGCTTTATGATTTCATTTTTGAACAGCTGATCCTGTTGAACAGATGTTGTTCAGCTGTTCAAAAAGCTATTTCTGAAGAGCCATGGTAGCACAGTGGTTAGAATGAAGTACTGCAGGTTACTTCTGCTGACTGCCGGCTGACTGAAATTTGGCAGTTTGAATCTCATCAGGCTCAAGGTTGTCTAGTCTTCTATCCTTTCAGAAAAGCGAGGACCAAGATTGTTGGGGGCAATATGCTGACTCTGTAAATCTCTTAAAGAGGGCTGTAAAGCACTATGAAGTGGTATAGAAAGTCTAAGTGCTATTGCTATTATGTTATCATATTTATGCTTCAGAATTAAGACTACAAATATTTATTTTATAAGGAGGAATTCATGTACAAAGTCTTTCCCCATTCCATCTCATTTCATCCCTTTCTCATAAAGTTCAAAAATGTTGGATATTGATTGAAAAGTTAAGAGAAATCTCTCAGAAATATTGCCAGCTTAAATAATGGGGGGTCAGTGGATGGGTGGTGGTGGTTCAGTGTTAAAAGTCTTCATTCCCATTATTTCCCATTCCCATTATTTAAAGCAGAGTTGCATAATTTTGCTCAGAGTAAGACCTACAGTATGCTTTGTGCAGAACATTGAAAACTATAGTTAAACTTCACCTACAAGATTTAAAGTGTTCACTTTATTCCTAAAACCTTTCTTCCCAAAAAATTTAAAAAGGAGGAAAATGTTAAATAGACAAATTAATAAAATTAGTAATAACACAACAATACACTGGTAAAAATATACTATAGTACTTTATTAATACAAGGCAATAGAACTAAATTTTTAAACAAGTTAAATCTAGATCATATGGAACCATATTGGTCAATTTTTCCTTTCCTTCACTATAAAGTCAATTCAAAGGCTAAAAGTTTATAAATTTAATTAAGACAATTTTCATACACACAAATTTAATAAGCCCAACTTTTATATTGATAAAGCCAACTTTTATATATAAATTTCATGTTTCAGGATGTAATTTAACAAAATATTAGCATTGTTAATTCTTAATTTTCTTCCAGAACTTGGCCCACCAAAGTTTTAATGACTAAAAAAGAACTACAATGCACAAAACCAAATGTAAAGTGTCTTTACATTATATCTCCAACAGAGAAAGACTAATAATCAACTCTTGTTAAACATCTTTTGAGAATTCCAATAAATTTGAAATAGATTTCTTGTTACATTTACCTAGTTTTCACATCAAAGGAAATAAATGTGATGTTCATAAACACCTGGGACCATTTTTTTAAAAAATAGGATACTCCAATTCTCCATTCCACATTTCCTGTATGTAGTCCAAAGATATTTTTGTAAAGTTTTTTTCATTCTTAATAATATTTAATTGTTAGCTTAACCACTATAAAAAGGGGGAAAATAAAACTGTTTTTTCAAAGGTTTTAATTCTTCTGCATTTTCAAAAGCAAGTAAAGCATCCAAACTACCACATATAGAATGTGGGTGGGTCACATAAACACACCAGACCATAACTTTGTAGCCCCGATTTAGCACAAAAGTCATTCACACTATACTATTTAATACAAAATGAAAATGGAGCAGCAGAGTGGAAGTGGTAGGTAATTTTGGTTTTTTGGCCTCAAGTAGAGATAAAGATGAGCAGAGTGCTTGGGAAACAAAGAAGATATTAATCTTAGGTTGTAAAGAGTGAGAAATGTAAACAACATCATGAAGGATAAGAACACTTCAATGACAATACAGATAGAATAAATAACACAATGATCTTTCCAGTGGTAATGTACAGCTTTGAAAGCTGGACATAGAGAGAAAAAGTGACAGAAGCAAGATAGCTGCCTTCAGATTACAGGTTGTCTGATGGTTACTAAAACTACTATGCACAGCAAGAAAAACCAGTCAGTCATAGACAAAATAAAAACTGACTGCTTCAGAAGCAGCAGAAACTCATATTTTTTTGTGTTTGAGGATGTATGCAGTGATGGCCTAGAAAAAAGATTATATCTGCCAAGCTTTAAGAAACTAAAGAAGAAGACAATACCTAAAGTGCATTGGCAAGATTAAAGGCATTCCTTTGAAGAGCTATGGGATGTTACTAGGGGCTGGACATGATGATAAACTTTTGTCCATCAGTTATCAGGCATGAAGCTTGATAGAATGCTGCCTATTTAAATTATTAAAGGCAGAGTTTAACATCTCCCAGGTTAGTCCCAATATTTACTTATTTATTTCTATTTCAGAGCAAGTATTCCTTTGTTTTGACAATTATCTTTATCCAGCTGAAGTAAGAATCTCATCTATACTGATTCCCAAAAGTTTAGGACTATGGGAGGAGGGGTAGTAGTAGTAGTAGTAATTTTTTTATGTTATTGTTATTATTATCCATAGTGCTAAAAGTATTACATTATTTTCATGTTTTGTGTGCTCTCGTTATTAGTGTAATATTACCAGAGAAAAAGCTACGTAAAATTAGGTTAACAACTCTTAACACCTTTTTGGCTATGTAGTTACAGTGGGCTCTAGCACGTAGGTCATTAGAGATGAGGTCTCCAAGATCCTTTGCAGAGTTTGGATCATCAACAAGGTCTTGACTATTCAGCCTGTATTTTATTTTTCTGATTTTTTTTGCCAACATGTAGGACAGAGCATTTATTTGTTGATANTTATGTAGAGTACGAAAAGAGTTGGTCCTAGAACACTGCCTTGGGGGACACCACTGTTGACAGGTACAGAATTTGATAGGACACTCACAATTTTGAACATTTGTTGTCTGGAATGCTTCTATCCAGTTATGTGGGTGTCCAGAGATACCGTAAGATTTTCATTTTAGGAGTAGTTTGTTGTATACTACTGAATCAAAGGCTTTACAGAAGTCTATATAGATTGTGTCTATTGCTTTGCCCTGATCGAGTTGTATATATTTTCTCCCACGTGCTTTATTTAACCCAAAATGGTCATAAAGTTTCAACTGACCAGTCAGTGTAGCCCAATTCAGAAAAGTGCCTTGAATATCTTTATGATTGAATTTGATGAAATACTGAAAAAAGAACAGTATTCTATGTACATGAAAATGTGTACTTTCTCCTACTTATCACCCAAACCACAGAAGAGAAGCTTAACAATAGACTCCAAAATATTGTTATTATTGTCCATCAGAAAGATTAATGTCAACTGATAGATTGTAGACAAGCAAAAATTTTGTGTCCTGAGCATGATGATGATGAAACTAACTCCTGGTACTCCTGGTATTTTTAGAGCTTAGTTTAATAAATTTGAATGTTTCGATATTAGCTCTTTGCTGATGTTGCAAACAGATAGCTTGGAAAAACAGATTTGCAGATTGGAATGTGAGTTAATTCCCGTTTCACTCCTAATACAAATCTGATCTATACTCTGAGCAACCCTCAGAATACCTCTGTGTTGCTGAAAAATTGTATTTCATGTATTAGAGGGGGACATTACACCTATAGAAGCAATCTATCATAATAGTTGTCTTAAATTAAATAAGTTAAATATCGTTTGGCATACCAATCCCAGGTTGTTACTCAACAAGCCAGGCCATGGTATTAGACTGGCCAGTCTTCTGTTATATATAAAGAAATGACTTCTTGTCTTGCCTACTCATTTGATAAACCACACTGCACATTTTTACATAACAGATAATCAAAGTTGGAAGGGACCTTGTAGGTCATCTAGTCCAACCCCCCCCCACACCCAAGCGGGGGAGACCCTACACCATTTCTGACAATGGCAGTCCAATCTCTTCTTGAAAGTCTCAAGTAATGACACTCCCATAACTTCTGAGGGCATGGTGTTAATATAATTAAACCATCTGTGTACATCTGCCTGGCAACAGTCCAATATTCATGAATTAAATCATGGACCAAAAACCTCAAATCTTTTTTCCAGATTTTTAATATGAAATTGCATTTTCACTGTCACATTATTTGTATTAGAATAATTAAAGGGGTGAGATGACCTAGTGGTTAAAGATGTTGAGCTTTAGTTAGAAAACTGACAGCTCGGGTTTGAGAGCCAAATGCCATATGATGGGGTGACCTCCTGTTGCTTGCTCCAGCTCCTGCCCACCTAGCAGTTCCAAATCATGCAAATGCAAGTAGGTATCACTTTGGTGGGAAGGTCACAACATTCCCTGTGCCTCAGCCTACAGTCATACTGGCCACATGACCAAGGTTTAAACAATCCTGGCTTCCTTGTCTAAGAAATGGAGAACAAGTACTGCCCCCTAGAGTTGGATACAACTGAACTTACCTTTAATTAAAGGCAACCCAACAAGCATTGGATTGTACCTGGAAGCATAAAGATATGGTTTGTCACATTCTGTTTATAGATGCCAGCTAGATTATAAGATGTCTCTTAAACAATGATAATAAAATAACTTTCCTCACTGCAGCAAAGCAGTAGGTTATTCAGGACTGTTCTAGACCCACCACTGTTTTTTTCTATTATTTCACTGGCCCCTCGCAGCTTCTGCCACCTGTGATAACTGCCTCCTTCCACCACATCAATAGACTACATTTGGGAAGTTTGTTTCTCCCACTGTGGAAGTGCTGAAGTAACTAAGCTGGAGAAAATTAATTCCATGGACAGGGAGGGCAAACAAGCATTTTCTTCCTTTTGCAAATCTGGGATGAATTAATAGCACCAGACAATCTCCAGCATGCTGTTAATTTTAAATCATATTGATGCAGGGCATGACTTTATGGCCGTGCTATGGTAATTTGTAAAATCAGAAGCTAGCCACAGTAACCCACCAAAAAAGCTTGAGTTAGCATTGTGGCAGCATGGAGCTTGCCTAATTAGAAAGTAGTTGAGCCCAATATCTTCTGGAGAATGGAATCGATGGCTTTTTGCTAGTAACAGTTAATATCTTTGTCAGTACATGTATGCAGATTAGCAAACAAACATGGAATCGCCACATTTTGAATAAATTTGCATGTATAAGTATTAATTTAAACCTATGCATTTTCAGGCAAAAGTCACACCCACATTCCTCCTCCCTCTCAGCCAAGTCTGCATATTTTTCATTATTTGTCTAAAACCCTGACAAAATATTTTTTCTTCTCCTCAGGATTTGATCGATCCTGCTGTGAATGTGAGTTATGGGGCTTGACAATGATAATAAAACAAAAAGGGAAAGGAAAGAAAGAGGAAGCAACACGCACAAAAAAACATTTCTTTGTTTGCAAATGCAAAGCATTAATTGCATTCCTGCATGGCAATCTGGACTGAGCTTCTGCTAAGCAAATTAGATATAAATTGAAGGTGAGGGCAGAAGGGTCACCACAGCAAGGGAGCATCGAGTGACAGGCTCAGGGACCTCCGATGCATGGCTTGCAGAGCAGATGTTCACAAGGATGCAGTGATTATTGAACTGGTAATAAAAAAGCATCAGCTTACAGGCAGCTACGATGGATGCTGGTAATTATAAAGCATCCCCTGGGAGAAAATGACACAAGTCAGCCGCATCTCTGCAATCACAGGGGCATAATTAAAGCTCCAGTAACAGTTGTTAATAGGGTGCAAATAAAACAGGGGGAAAATTTGAACGCAGTCTTTTTTTTTAGACAGACGGCAAAGGGCAATGTAATTACAGGGACTGCACATTTTATAATTTTACTATAGGTAGTAAAACAAAGAGTTTTAATATATATTATGGATGCAACTGTAGCAACACATACAAACACACACTTTGCACAGTGTATAAACAGTGCCAAAAGCATTTTGCTCTGTGTCGTTTGGATGTAGAGAACAGATTTTTAAACAGAATGTTTATGCTTTTAATTTTAAAAAAAATGAACTAAACAAAACATAAAGAAATATAATAATCATAAATATTTGGCCATTGCATCTTCTTTGGAAGATCCATAAAGGTGAAATGTGCCAAGCTGCATGGGCAACAACCATAAAAAATAAGCATAATTTGTTCAAGTAGTATTTAAATATCATGTAGGGAAGGTAAAAGGGACATACCACTTGCATATACTTGGCACTTCAGAACAGGGATCCATACCCTTGCTGGTCTTTGGCAACAGAAATGACTCATAGAATTTATGGAATATATGTCATTTAAAACATTTTGTTTTCTGATTAATCTAGCTTTGAAAGTCAAGGTACAGAGTATAAAAATGAAATAATACAAGGTATTATTATTGTAATTTAATATAATGTATGTTTCAGTAGAAACAAATAATTGTACATTTTATTCATTTGCCTTACCTACAAGTCAAGAAAGTAACATTGTTTTCTTAATAATTGTAATCTGAAGAAATGTCTATGGAGATCGTTAGTCATTCAAGTCATGGTTGTCCCAAAAGTGATTTTTCAAAAGGCAACTGGACTTCATTTTTCCTTGAAGACATTTCACTTCTCATCCAAGAAGCTGAAGGCATGAAGAAGCTTCTTGGATGAGAAGTAAATAGTTTTCAAGGAAAAATAAAGTCCAGTTGTCTTTTGAAATAGCACCTTTAGGACAATCTGAAGAACTATAAGATCGTGATAAGCTAAAACTGTCTCAGGTTCTGCAATTGCACTCATAACATGTTTCCAAGGATGTATTAAAAACACTTTTTGGCTAAGAAGAATAGTAGGGCAACACACAGTGAAACAAATTTAGAATTTATTTTAGTGTAGAGTTTTAAATATACAAAAAAGGGATCATCCAGGTGCACACTGAGTACTCTCTGTATGAGTTTGCATAGCACTGTGGTAAAACCAAAGGAATTAAAGGAGTTTGATGGGCTTCTTGTATGAATAATTATGCCATTTCTATTGCAATGTACACTGTGTGGCTCTTCTCATGAGTGTCTTCTGTTCCATAGTGGCTTTCCAGAAATCTCAGATTAAAAACAATTTGTATTGCTTTTAATTCTGCACATTCTGTCAGAACCAAATCAAGGTAGTCAGGTATGATCACATGGTGTTAAAAGCCTATATCTTTCAAAACTTGAATTCAGTAGTAAAGGATCATTTCCCTGATATTAGGCACCACATAGAGAAACAAATTGATAAAAACCACTTCCATGTAAGGGAAAAATCCATGTACTTTGCAGAAGAGAAACTCAGAATCCAAGTCACTTCTCTTCATTTACATTCATACTTAGTTCTTGGACATAATAGTTGTTCTTCTGCTAAAGCCCATGTCACACTGCACCAATGGATGCAAAGAGGATGTAAAACGTTAAAAAAAGCTTGCCATCCATTGGAAAAACGCTATGCACTCATTGTGTATTCACTGCATATGGTGTTTCATACGCTCTATCTGTCAAGCATCCATCCCTGCGATTTTTCATCTGCTAGGAAGTTTTGAGCTGCAACAAACTTTTTGAAGTGGATGAACTTTTTCCGCCGTGTACGATGTATAATCCGTTGATATCAAGCACCAAACGTTCTTGTCCGTTTATCATCCGTTAAACATCTGCTGTATTTCGCTTCATTCCTCTGGGCATCCTCACAACTCCATCTGCTGCAGCTGAACACGGAAAGAGGGAGGGAAACAAAAGGTAACACGGAACATGCTACACAGCTTAGTAAGCACGGAAATAGAAGGAATGAGTAGTGAACAGTTTTGGCATCCTATACACATCCTCTAGGCTTCCTATGAAACATCCCTTTTAAACATCCTGCTACTTACTACGCATTCAATCCGTTTTATCCTTTCTTTTCTGTTTCTGTTTATAGAGCAAATTTTTGCCACTTTTTGGAGGCGGATGACCAATGGATGGAGCCAACCCCGAAATTGCTCATCCACTGTGTCCTTTTTGCATAGTTTTGCATCCATCGACAGTGTGACCTAGCCTTAAATTATAGATATATGGTGTGTATTTTATCAATCAAAAGAGTCTAGTTTCCGTAGTTTCTCTCTGCTGTAGATGATAGATTTTAGTTTTGGAGACAAAGTTAATTTTGGAACAGGAATTTATTATCTGAAGTCTTTTGTATGCAAAGTCACTTTCGCTATAAGCTTTCAAAAATGGCAAGATGAAAAGAGGAGTGGTTTTGCACTAAAGTTTTTTCAGAAGGATTATTAGCACTCTTACCTCTTGCCATGCCTCCAAATATTTGCAAACACAGACAGAACATTTCAGCTGATCTAAATAATTTTTCTTCAGTGCTCACATGGTGGAGATTTATTTTAACTGAATAGAAAACTTAAAAAACAAAACAAATTCAACAGTATTTATTTACAGATCATTCTTCTGATTTCTTCATTGTCATCTGCAACTTTTATGTTGTCTGAAGTGTCCAGGCCAATTAATTCCTATAGCCACTCCTTGAATTCATTTACTCATGTTCATTAAAGTTAATTGGAACTAACATTAACTATATTAACATAAATAGAACTCGGCTTTAATGTTGATAGATCGAGTGGAATGTAGTGGAAACTTCTGTTTAGGCATACTAGCTTTAAATATCATCTCTTTACCATCACACGCCGGTGTTAAAGATGGGAAAAGTCCTCCTGGGACAGATTTAAAAAATGGTATCTATTTTTATAAAGATGGGTCCTAAAAGGTAATAGGAATCAAAGTTTTGTAGGGTTAAAGCAGCATTGAGGAACAATTTTTTGTATTTAGTTAAATCTGATAGTTCTTTTAATTCCTCTGGGCGGAGCCTAGGACAGAAAGTAAGTGAGAAGGTGTAAACCCTTAGCTGCTACCTTTGGCTTTACTATGTGGAACACATTATCCATACAATGATTTTCAGACAGTATCATCTCCTATGTACATGCATAGGTGTGTGCTTCTGCAGTCACTACTTGGTTGATATCTGCTACTGGATTTAGCATGGGGTGGTGATTAATTTTCATATGCTGGGCTTTACTATATGGAATTAATCTTCCTTAAATCCTAGTTTAGATATGGTATTATTTTGTGGTGGAATGTCTTCTGTGCTTTTCAGAATCTGGCAGGTCTATGTCACCCTTATGGTAACCAATTTTGTCCCTTTCCATAGCTTCATATTTGAGATAAATTGTTGCTATTTAAGAAAATATAATGAACATTATCTAAGGTTTTTTGGAGACACTATCAAAATATTTACTTTGCGTGTATATATGAATGGGAATTAAGTTGAAATACCTACACTGAGAATAAATGGAATGTAATAGCAGGCATATTCCTATCACCACACTGCACAGTGTTGGCAGGAAATACTAATTTCATCTGATGGTGCAAAACCTGAAATTTTCCGTTATGAGAGGAAGGAAAGTCCACAATTTTCTTAATTTGACATTCAGAGTGAAAGTATTCATTAATATTATTTGTTTCTCCCTGAAGAAGATTAAGAAATAACTCGAAGAGGCGGAGTTTTTTTCAGGCGCACATGTATAATTTAGCTTTCCAGTTGATTTTGATCCCCCCCCAAACTGCTAATCGCAGGCTTACACAACACATGCATTTCTTGCAGCATATTTGAATTTCTATATTACATGATGTATTGTATTCTATAATAATCCAAGCTCATCAAATAAACACCTCATCAAATTCTTTAATCAATACTTTTCATTCTATTCTAGGAACATATTTATATATTAATTTGGCCAATTTCCAGGCAGCTCTTCAACCTAAACCAAAGATGAAATTTCCTTTCCTAAAAGTTCACGATACTCCTAAATGATATCAGTTCTTATGTGCCATCTTGAATTTTTGCTAGGCCTTCACTTGAGACTGATTGTAGAAGTTAAGTTAATTTTAAGATTGAAATCATGATAGCAATTTTATTTCTCACATGCCAACCTCTCTGGATCAAGTTTGATGTTCACATTATCCTCTCGAGTTTTCTCTGCTACTTGGTAGACTGTTTGATATTGAACATAATAAATATATTGACCTTACAGTTGTCCCACTGGCCAATTGCCAATAATTTTTAACCTATTACACTGTGGTAATTGTGCTTTTATTTTTTGTCAGCTGTCAGCATTATATTCTCTTTATTTCAGTCTGAAAAGTTTACATTTATGAGATAGGAGAGCACAAAGAGAAAGAGAGCAACAAAGATGATAAGGAGGAAGCTAAACCATATGAGGAACAATTGAGGCAACAGGTATTGTGTATACATATACAATATACATATACATATACATATAATAACATTATACATATATAATAAATTATAATATATATATATATAATAAGTATGTATATGTATATGTTTTTTTAAGCTTTCGCGGGTACTTACATGTGTGCTGATGTTCAGCTTCTCAGGTAATAATCCCACGTCATTGCAGTGCTGTTAAAGTTCTAGCACGTTTCAGCAGATCCTCATTACAGGCTTCTGTATGGAAGTGTCTACAGCTTCTGGTTTCAAATTCGAGGCTGGTCTATCTGATTGGCTAGGAGTCTGGTCCCTGTGTTTCACTGGACTTGAGTTTGATTGATTGGTGTTTCTGGTTTCTTCTGTCTGTTTTGTGCTTTGATTGGCTGGCAAAACTCGTTCCTAGTGTTGGAGGCTTTCAGTGCAGCTGGCTTCGTGTGAAGGACGGCTTGCTATCCATTAGGAAGCTAGTTTCACTGGGTGCCTGGTGGGGGGTGTTTGAGTGGAGGGCATGAGAGGGAGTTCTGTTTGTGCTCAGTGTGTTTTGTCTGGCTTGTGGTGTGGAGGATCTTTCTGTTGATGAGTGCAGGCTTCCAAATGATTGAACAGTCTGCTGGAATAATCTCTCTATTGCATTGGCTTTGCAGGTCTTTTTGCAATCTCTAATGGCCTTCTCTGATGATCTGTGGTTGGAGGTTTTTCCTATAGTGGCTAGGTTTTTTAGTGCCATTGAAAGTTGATCGTTTGTGACTGTGGTTTTCATGTGTTGGATCGTGAGGGAGGTGTGTTCCAGCTTTTTTACTGCGCATTTTTGTGTCATACTAGGCAGGTACTTATTCTTTATTGGTCTGTCAATGTATGTGGCCGGCCATGAGTACAGGGAACTTCATATATGCTTGTTTTTCGCAGGTCAATTTTGTCTTTGGGTTTCGAAGGATGGCTGCTATTTTTTTTGTCTTTTTGAAGGCAAGTTCTTGATGTTGATGCTGTGTAAGTATCTTACTGATTTTATCTGTAGTCACCTCTTATGTAGGGCAAGACAGCTGTTCCATAGGTCTGTTGGTCTTCCTAGGTTCTGTTATGTATGGGTGTGTTTTTTGTGGATGCACAGTTGGTGATTTGTTTTTTTTGGAAGCCCATTGGCTGTCAATGACTTCAGTCAGTGGTGCATAGTTCAGTCTTTATATGTGTCTTATATGCCAGGTCGTTTTGGTTCTGGTAATTAGTCGTTTGCAACGGAATTTATCTGTGCTGGGTGTGTGGGGATTGGCATTGAGGTAGAAGTTGGTGTGTGGTTCTCTTCTGGTATATGGTGTGTCCAATGTGCATCTTTCTTTTGAGATTAGTCTCTTAGGAATGGTAGTTGTTTGTTTATTTCCATTTCCATGGGTGAACTTGTTTTTGGGGTTGTGATGTTTAGTGTGTTACGGAAATGGTTTTAAGGTTTTCTTTTCCATGGGGCCAATGACAAATGTGTCATGATGTATCCTTTTTAGGGCCCCCCCCCAATAGGTAAAAAATGGGTTTGTGGGTGGCATTAGCCAGGGCTGTTGGATTCGAATTCTTCCATGAACGGTTTGCAATGACGGGTGATCAGGTGGGTGATCCATAGGGGCTCCTATCAATTGCTGTATCTTTGTCCTTTGTATATGAAATAATTGTTGGTTAGGACAGTGTTCTGTTAGTTCCATGAGGTTTTAGCTGGTTGGTTATTATGATTTTTTGATGATTCAAGAGTTCTTTTATGGGACTTGAATGAATAGTGAAACCACGTCGAAACTTACAAGCAGATCTTCTGTTCCCAGTCGTGTAGATCTTTGATCATTTCTAAGCAGTGGTATGAGTTTTGTACATATGAAGCTGCGTTTCAGCATGGGCTGCAGTTGTTTTGCTAAGTTGTTTTAGCTTGGTTTTGTAGTGGTGCTTGCTTTGGAGCTGACTATGGTCTGAAGAGGTAGCCTTCTTTGTGTATTTTGGGAGGGCGTATGGTTTTGGGGCATCTGAACGATTTTCTCTTGGGATGATCGTCTTTTGTGGATTTCTTTGCTTATATGGCTATTATAATAATAAATAAACCACTACAATTCCTAAATGTACTAATCTACAAAGAAAAGATTGCACCTAGGTCACACGTATACAGAAACAACACACCAAACCGCTTTCCCAACGCTCAATCACCACCACCCAGCACAGATAAATTCCGTGCCAAAACACCTAAATTGCCAGAACCAAACGCCGGCAGACAAGACACAATCTAAAAACTGTACTATAAACCCTGACTAAAGTATGACAGCCAACGGCTTCCACAAAAACAACAAATCACTAGATTGACCTACCAAAAACACACTACAGCACATAATAGACGAACCTAGACACGATCAACAGACCTACTGGAACGCTGTCCTGCCTACATAAGCAGGCTACTCACACGACAAAATCAGTAAGACTTCTACCCAGGCATCAACATCAGACTGTCTTCAAAACAGACAAAAAAAAGCAGCATCCTTAAACAACCAAAGGACCACAAAATTGCACCTGGAAAACCAGGCATATACAACCAGGTTCCCTCGTGCCATCACGCCCCAGCCCCACATAACATTTGGAAGACGAAATAGAAGAAAGTACCCACCTGATGAACACAAACATGCAGTAAAAACAGCTGGAATACAACCTCCTCCTCAGTCAACACATGAAAAAAAACAGGTCCAAATCAACTTCAATGGCACAAAAACCTAGCCACTATAGTAAAACCCAGCCAAGAATCATCAGAGAAGCCATAGAGTGAAAACAGACTAGAACAGCAATGAAATAGAAGAGATGATTCCAGCAGACTGTCAATCATTTGGAAGCTGAACCTCTCAAATAAGAAAGATCTCCACACACAAAACAGACAACACCTGAGCACAAGACAGACCTCCCTCTGGATGCTCCAACCAAACACGCCCATCCGAGGCACACAGGTAAACCTAGCTCCTAATGGATAGTCCGCCGTCCTCACACTGAAGCAAGCTGCATTGAAGCCTCAACACAAGAAAGAGTGCTGCAGCAATAAAGCCACAAAACAGACAGAAGAAACCAGAAACACCAATCATCAACCCAAGTCAATGATCACAGACCACGTTTAGCCAATCAGATAGAACCAGCTCAAAGTTTGAACAGAGGAATGTGAGAAAACACTTCCTACAGAAGCCTGATGATGGCAAGATGAGATTTCTGGCTGAAACGTTGCTACAACTTTAGCAGACTACAATGACGTGGGAATTAATGACCGAGGTAAGCTAAACAGCAAAATGTACGTACCGCGAGGAGCTAAAAAAACAAAAAAAAACAAACACAAATAAATATCTATATATAATATATAATGGATCTCTGGTTATCGGGTTTTTCCCCGCGTAGAATTGGAAGTATCTAGGCAACGTTTGATGACGTTCATTTCATCATCTTCAGGCTTGTTTTTGCAGCTTGGTGCTTCTCAGAGTCAATGTGCGCTTGCAGCTGCTTCTTCCTTTTAACTGCTAGTGGGGGTGTGACTTGATTGGGTGGGGGTTTGGCTGTTGTCTGAATTGGTAGGGGGGTTGGCTGTGTTCTGATTGGCTGGGGGTGTGTTCTGGCTTAGGTGGGGGCCTGGCTGTGCTCATGGTTAGTCTTAGTTTGCTGGGGATTTGAGCTGGTGAGCTGTGATCTTGTTGTTTGGCTTCCGTGTTCGTGGTCGTTGCCACATCTTCATGGTGGGTGTAGTTTGCTTCTTGTATGGGTCAGAGGGGTTTGAAGTGGTAGTGGTGCTTAGCTGTCCAGTATGGTTCTGGTGTGCTCTTCTGTGTGGGTGTGCAGGTCTTTTTCTGCGTGGAGTGGTTGGTAGGCATCTGTGGTGGCACTGTGGGTGGTGGTCTGGTGTATTCTTCATGTTAGGTACTCGTTTATTAATGAGGGCAGGTTTCCACATGGTGGTAGCGGAGGTATCATCTCGTTTATTCATGCTTGTGTGGGCGTTTTTTCTATCTCTATTGCTTCTCTGATTATTTTCTGTTGTTGAAGTTGTTGTTTTGGCGATGTTCCTGGTATTTTTACAGTCAATTTCATGTTCCGTGGCTTTGAGGTGTTGACAGGGAAGAGGTCAAGTTCTTCTTTTTCTGATTGAGTTTTTGTGTTCTTCATGCGTGCAACTAATCTCTTGTTAGTTTGTCCTTGTAATGTAGTGGCAGGCAGTGCAAGGGATTTCGTAATACTCTTGGTTTTCCTAACTCGATTTTGTTCTTTTGGGTTTCTAGGATGGTGGATATTTTTTGTTTGTGAGAATGCTGTTTTAATGTTGTGTTTTTGGAGGACTTACTGATTTGTCTGTAGTGCTTTATATATGGGAGGAGGCTTTGCATTCTGTTGTTCTTGTCCTTGCTTTGGTTGAGGTTCTTTTTGGTTAGGTGGGTAATCTTCTTTTTACCGCAGCCTAATCCAAAAAGAAACCAACCCAAAGCACGACGAAGAGACAAAGAGAATGGAAAGCCTCCTACAATATATAAAAGGCAACTTACAGACAACAATAGTAAGCTCCTCCAAACCACAAAGCATTAAACCAGCATTTGCACAAACAGAAAAATATCCACCATCCTACAAACCCAAAAGACAAAATCGAGTTAGAAAACCAAGGAGTATACGAATCCTTGCACTGCCTGCCCATCTACATACATAGGACAAACTAACAGAAGAAATTAGTGCACGCATTGAAGAAACAAAAACTCAATCAGAAAAAGAAGAACTGACATCTTCCCGGGTCAACCTAAAGCACGGGACATGAAATTGCTTTAAAAATACAGAAGCATCGCCAAAACCGAACACTTCAAACAAAGAATAATCAGAGACGCCATAGCGATAGAAAACGCCCACACAAGCATGAATAAACGAAATGATAACCTCCCGCCTACGAAACCATTTGGAAACCTGCCCTCATTAATAAACGAGTCCTAAATAAGAATGACACCAGACCACACCCACAAAGTGCCACACAAGATGCTACCACCAAACTTTCCACACAGAAAAAAGACTCACACCCACACAGAGAGGAGACACGACCACGACAGGAAGCCATACTGCAGCTGCACACTACCCAGCTTCAAACCTCTGACCAACAAGAAGCAAACTGACACCACCATGAAAAATGTGGCACGACCACGAACACGAAGCAACAACAAGCTCAAAGCTCACCAGCCATCCCCAGCACTAAGAACTAACCTGAGCAGCAGCAGGCCCCCACCTAAGGCAGCACACCCCAAGCCATCAGAACACAGCCAACCCCTACCATCAGAACACAGTTTGGCCAAACCCCACCCAATCAAGTCACCACCCCCACTAGCAGTTAAGAAGGAAAAGCAGCTGCAAGCTCACATTACTCTGAGAAGCAGCGAGCTGAAGAAACAAGCGCTGAAGATGATAATGAGAATTCATCGAAACGTTGCTAGATACTTCCAATTCTACGTGGGAGAAAACCGAATACCAGAGATCACATACAAATACTACCGGAAAACCTCAGAAAACAATGCTTTTAAAGTTTGTAGCAACGTTTCAGCAAATCTCATCTGCCATCATCAGGCTTCTGTATGGATGTGTTTTCACAGCTTTGGTTTCAAAATTCGAGCTGGTCATCTGATTGGCTAGGAGTCTGGGTCTGTGTTCATTGGAGCTGGAGTTGATTTATTGGTGTTTCTGTTTCTTCTGTCTGTTTGTGCTTTGATTGGCTGGCAGCCCTCTTTCTTTTGTTGGAAGGCTTTCCAAGCAGCTTTGGTTCGTGTGAAAAGGAGGTGCCTCTTCATCAGAAGCTGGGTTTCACCTGGTGCCTGGTGGGGGGCGTGTTTGAGTTGGAGGCATCATGAGGGAGTCGTTCTGTGCTCAGAGTGTTTTCTTGTTTTGCTGGTGTGGAGATCTTCTATTTGAGAGTGGCAGGCTTCCAAATGATTGACAGTCTGCTGGATCATCTCTTCTATTCATGTTTTCAGGTCTTTTTTTCAATCTCTAATGTTCTCTGACTGATTCTGTGGGCTGGGGTTTTCTATAGTTGGCTGGGTTTAATGCACTGAAGTTGATGTTGTGACTGTGGTTTTCAATAGTGTTGGACTAGTGCGGAGGTGTGTTCCAGCCTTTTTACTGCATTTTTGTGTTATCAGGCGGGTACTTATTCTTCTATTGGTCTGTTCCAAATGTATGTTGCGGGCATGATGTAAGGGAACTTCGTATTGCCTTTGGTTTTCCAGGTCAATTTTGTCTTTGGGGTCCTCAGGATGGCTGCCTATTTTGTCTGTTTTGAAGGCAGTCTTGATGTGAGCCTGTGGTAGTAATCTTACTCGATTTTATCTGTAGACCGTCTTATGTAGGCGAAGACAGGTTTCCATAGGTCTGTTGGTCTTCTAGGTCTCTGTTATGTCTTGGTGTGTTTTTTTGGATCAAGCTGGTGATTTTTGTTTTTTGTGGAAGCCATTGCTGTCAATACTAGCAGGGTGCATAAGTTCAGTCTTTATATATGTGTCTTATCTGCCAGGCCGTTTTGGTTCTTGGTAAATTTGTGTTTTCGCCATGGAAATTTATCTTCTGGTGATGGTGGATTGGGCGTTGAGGTGTGGTTGGTGGTGTGTTTTCTTTTGGTATACGGTGTGTCCCAGTGTGCCATCTGTTTCTTTTTAGATAAGACATCTAGAATGGTAGTTGTTTGTTATTATTCTGGTTTTCCATGGGTGAACTTGGATTTTGGGGTGTGTGTGTCTAGCGTGTGTTATGGAAATGGTTTAGGTTTTTCTTTTCCATGGGGCCAAATACAATGTGTCATCGATGTATTCTTAGCCATAGTTTTGGGTTTGTGGGTGGGCATAGCCAGGGCTTGGGATTCGAATTCTTCCATGAACAGTTTGCAATGACGGGTGACAGTGGGGATCCATAGGGCTTCCTTCAATTTGCTTGTATCTTGTCCTTTTGTATATGAAATATGTTTTGGTTAGGCAGGTTCTGTTAGTCCATGAGGTCTTTAGCTGGTTGGTATTTATTTTTATGATTTCAAGAGTTTCTTTAATTGGGCCTTTTGAGTTGAATAGTCGAAACACGTCCGAAACTTAAAGTCAGATCTTCTGTTCTATCGTGGTTGATCTTTGATCATTTCTAGGAAGTGGTATGAGTTTTGTATAATGAAGCTGCGGTTTCAGCATGGGGCTGTAGTTGTTTTGCTAAGTATTCAACTAGGTTTTGTAATGGTGTTCCTATGGAGCTGATATGGGTTCTGAGAGTTATGCCTTTTGTGTATTTTTTGGGAGGCCGTATAATTTGGGCATTGAAGAATTTTTCTCTTGGGATGATCGTCTGTTGGATTTCTTTGCCTTATGTGGCTGGTTTATATCTTTCCTCTGGTTAATTTTCAGATATGTGTTTGGGTCTGTGTTTATAAGGTTTGTATGTGGAGTCTTTGGAGTAGGTTTGTCAATTTTGTTTCATGAGTCTTTCTGTCATCTACTACTGTGGCATTTCTTGTCTGCTGGGAAGTTATTATTATGGCTGTTACATTTTTCAGGGTTGTAGTGCTACTGAATTCATCTTTTTTGCAAATTATTTTTTGGTGGTTTAGTTGTGCATAAGATGTTGAGCGTACCCTGGTG